>JAHREE010147042.1:0-14335 GCA_033628505.1 Tringa tobata | reverse complement strand
CTGTTCTTGAGCGTGGGAGGGCTGTTGATTTGCTCTTGAGCACCAAAAGCACTAGATGTCCTGTTTTCCAAGTTTTAACTTTCAAGATTCATTGGAAAAGTTCTTGAAATCTCTAATTATCTAGTCTATTTTTTCCTTTTTCTTTTTCCTTCATAGGATGGAGGAGAGGACAGCAGTATAATTGGAGATTAAGGACAGTGAAGCTGGCTTTGTTTGAAACAGAGCAGTAGACAATATTGCTGTCATTGATGCACACGCAAATGCATTAAGTCTAAGATGTGTGTCATAGTGCATCTGCTTAATATGCCTGATTCGTACACCTAGTGAAGCAAAGCCCTATTTTCAAGTCTTCTTTCTTTTTGCTGTGGTAGCTGAGTTCTATTTGTGTTTTTTGACTACATGATCTGAAAGGTCCCTTCCAACCTAGGCGATTTCTGTGAAGGAACACAAAACCTCTTCTTTTCGAGTTTAAATAATGACATTCAATTTCTTGGGTTTTTTCTCCCTTGTTGACAGACTTGCCAGGATCAATTTTAAAGTGTTAAGTCATAGGGGTGATCTCTGAATTGGAGGCCTAAAGCTGTGATACACAATGTATTGTAATATATAAAATAATTTAGAGAATGCAAGTAGAAGCATGAATTCCTGTTTCTTGTTTTAAATACCTCCTTAACCTATAGTCCTCTGTTCGTTCTTTTTTTTCCCCACCTCTATTTCTCCTGGAAAATTAATTCAGCTGGAGAGCATCTACAAGTATATTATTGATGATAAATGTTTAGCTTCTGACTTACCTTCTAAAATTAGAGCAGTATTGTTAACCCTCGGTAGTGAACAATTGTAGCAGAGCTATTGAATTTTTATTGTATTTTTGCTTTCTGATTTTTTAGCCTTTCAAGCACCTTCTTGCATTTGAGTTCTGTGGTGCATAAGCATTAGAGTAGATTAACCTTTATATAAAGCTGCTTGATGTCCCTCCTCTTACACTGATCAAAACACTGACAGTTCTTATAGAGGGGTAGGTCATTCTGTGATGGCAGAAGTGTTTGCCTATAGCTTGGCTCAGTGAGTAAGTCTGTACAAGCTTTTGTACCAGGATGTACTCCAGTTGAATTGCTCAAATCGTTTTGAACAAAAAAAGAAAGTGTATTTTTAAAGTAAGACTTTGACATTGTGACGTTCCACCAGGAAGCACTTGGTCCCATGCATAAGATTCTGTAAAGCTAGGCTGCCATACTTTCAATTAAATTATTTTCAACCTTGCTTACTGTACAGAATTATTTTCCTCAGGCAGACCATGGCACTTTTAAATCTCTATTTAAAGCAGAAATAGTTCCTGGCAATATTGTAAAGCCTTCCAGATTATTTTGAAGCTGGTTTGGTTTTGTAATTGTCTGGACTCCTTTCAGGATCTGCCTTCAGGAGAGATGATTTTCAAGATGTAGTATCAGTTGTATTGACCTTCTGAGGCAGAAAAGCCCATACTCAGAAGGGGCATTTTAGCACAAAGGTAACTTCTATTTGAGAAACCAACCTCCTTTGGATTGTGGAGAAGCAGGAGATACAGTCAGTTGCTGTGTTACTTCTCTCACTGTGGTACATATTTCCTGGTAAAAAATTATGTAAAATGTGCAGGATTTTTTCTCCCACCATTACGAAGACTTACAGCAGTGTCAGACTGAAATACCGCTGGGTGAGGGGAGGACATGGTGAGAATTTAGTCAAAACAACAAAAAAAGTTGAATCACTCTAAATAACCGTTTTATTAATTCTTATTCTCGGTGTTTAAATATTTATACACGAATTGGTTCCTTATAGTCAGTGGACAGAAGTAGATACTTCTGTGGCTTAACGTGTCATCCCATGCTCTCTGTCTAAACAGGTAAAATATATTGGATTTTAGAAGTGTCATCACCCATGGATTATTGTTTCAGTTGTACATGTCTACATTGTAGGTTTCTAAAGTCTGGTGAGATTATTCTTTCAGTCTGAGTAGGGGGCTGTTGAGTAGTCCTTCACCCTTCTAGTCCATGGTGTTTGTTGCTCGTGTTGGTTGAACCAGGGTTACCAAGTGTGATGAGGTATGTGACACAAAAATACTGTTCTCAGGAGCTGCACTGAAATGCTGCTTTTTTATTTTTTTTTTTAAACCACAGTTTCTCTTTATCCCTAGGGAATAAGAGATAAACATTTAGTTTGTCCAACTGGATGATTAAATCTTTCTTGGTATGCAAAACTCTGTGTTTGGTACCTTAAAGCATAACTTTTAGCAGAGCCATAAGGACTAGATCTATAGTGTTATGTGACTTCTTTATGTGATATTTTTACACAATTATTTTAGTAGCTCAAGAAAAACAGATACTAGTGCTTTCCTTCGTGCATTTTCAAGTCTCTCATTAATTAAAATAACTAATTACTTTTTCCGTTACAGTAATGGTGATATTTTTGAATCAAAGGGCATTGCATTTAACACAATTATAATGATGTGAATCAAGACCAGAGAGGTTAAAGATTAGCTTCGCATGGTTGCTATGGCTACTATTGCTTTTAAAATGTGTGTTGACTGTGGGAATTTTATTTCATGTTAAGGATGTAAATATTAAAAGCAGTATATTTTATTATTATGCATTTTCTTAGTTCTGTCATCTTAGACCTTGCCAGGGTCTTACTCGGCTCATTTTTCTATGAGAATCAGTCACTCCTTTGGACCCAGTTGCTCACACCCCCATATCTACGTTGGTACTATGAAATTGGGGCATTAGTGCTTGGTTATTTTTTCTGGTTGCGGGTGGGCTGGCTGACAAGACTGGGCCTCCGTTGGTGTTAATTGATTTAGGAAGAGGAAGGCAGCCTCATTTCTCTTTCCCAAACACTCTGCAGGAGTATTTTTTTTTTTTCTCACGAGGAAAACAATGAAGGCTAATATTTCATAGCCCATAATTTAGTACAGGGGAGTCGATGAGATCTCACCTCTTTCTGTCAGGACAAACCAGGGGAATGAGGGCAGTGTTGGAATGGCCTCCTGCCTTCTAAGAGCAGCAAGATTCTGGAAGGGATATGACTTCCAAGCCAGGAAACAAAGACAGGATTGTCTGACTGTGTCCATACTGGCACGTAGTAGGGTGTCCCAGCATTAGGTGTGTTTGCAGAGTAAAGCAGTTGGTGCTGAGGACCCGACAGACACAGAGTTTTGGGGAGTCGTGCTTTGGGCTGCCACTGCTGTGAGCCCTTGGACTGAATTGGCGTCATCAGCAGATGGAGCACGTCTGATGTAAGCACCTCCAGAAGAAGTTCAGTTCATGGGTTCTAAGACCTTTCCCTCAAGGGGCAGTGGATGTGTAAAGCGGGGCACTTAGGGTTGGGGCTTGAGGAGAATCCTCTATCTGAAGTAAAATGCTGATAGAGATGCACTACATACAGCCAGACAAGGGAGAAGGTTTGAAAGTCTCAATTACTAGCAAAAATTTTATGGCAGAATGATTGCTTCTGAACTGCTTCCAAGGTTTCTTTTAAAGTTTTCTGTGTTTAAGCAGCTGTGCTTTAAGCTGAGCTGGGTGAAAGCAAGTTAAATGGCCAAGTGGGAAAAGCAGTGCAGAGCTGCAGCCTGGAACGACGAGCAAGGGAAAACCTGTGTCAAATGAGATCACAGCAGGGACAGATTTATTCCTGAGATGTTTCGGTGTACAACAGACCTTAAAAAGTGGACAAAAGAGAGATAAGGACAGACAAATATATCAGTTATAGGTTCTGTACCAGCCAGTACCTTTGAGGCTGTGCTGTGTGCTCAGTCAGAGCTGGAACTCTCCTCGTGGGCTGAGACTCACCATAGAAATGGGTGGTTTGGTTTCATGGGGAAACGCTGGTTTTTCCAAGAGTTTTGTTAGGGTGGTTTTCTTGGTGGTGGTGTTTGGGTTTTTTGTTTTGTTTTGGGTGGGGGTTTTGTTTGTTTGTTTTGTTTTTGTAAAAGGTTTCAGGTCTATTTAAAAAATCAGCCTAATCTCAAGTAAACCTTTCTCTTTAGGTAAAACAAGAGCTATGTCCCTTTCTATCCCAAGTGCTGCAGGTGCAGGAGCTTCTCTGTGACCCGTATTTGTCAACCACTGAATACTCAGCAGCATTTTCAATCTCTGATATCTATGACCTTCTCTTTTATGATTTGCGTGTTTGGTTGTCATGGGTAAAAGCTTTCTACACACCATCAGGAGGAGCTACAGAGCTCTGTCTAATGACTGCTGATTTCTTACAGGGTTGCCCTTTGCTGTTATTCCGTCAGTGTTTTTGTGAGGCCGGAGTATGTAAACAGAAAGGCATTGCTTCTTCCTGTTTTCCTGCCTTTCTGTGAACCAAATTAATGTAACACAGGAACTACACCAGCCTACGTTCTTGTTGGTATGGAAAAATGGGCTGGAAAAGGGCCTTGTGGTCTTCTGGCCCACAGCTAGTTATTGAGACCTGTCAGGGCTGGTTAGTCGTAGGAGTGGCACTGCTTACTGCTGAATTGCAATTTATTTGGCATGGTAAGAACACGTTAGTGTTTTAAGACTTAAGAAACAAAACAATTGCAGTAAGTGTTTGTTGTGTGAATTTGGGTGGGTGACCTACCCAGGTGTCACAACCGTTGCCAGGAGAAAGCCTGATGCTCTGGTTTCCCCTTTACAAATTGTGTACAGTTCACTCGATATCATAAAAGCAAAAATAGTCAATGTTAATGACTCTAGAAGAGGAAATAGAGTCAATCTGTCTATTAATCGACTTTTTTTAATTAATTGACATATTTTGTATTTTTTCTTCCCCCGGCTTGGCATGCTGCTTTAGGACTCTGTTAAGGGAAAGCTCATCTATGGCAAAGAGCGATGGTCTTTACTGGTTGAGGCACAGGTCTGGAGACTCAGAAATCATGGCATTTCTTTGCCATAGACTCCCATGTGGCTTTACCTCCTGTCGGAATTCATTCCATTCAAGTCAAAGCAGTGGATCTCACTTGACCGCGGCAGTCTTAAAAGCTGGATCCCTGGCTGAGCTACCCAGAGCGGTGCATGCAGAGAGCAATGAATCCTACTCGAAGCCAGGTTTGTTATTTGATTGTGGAGGCCTCTGCAACCACCTTAGACCGGAAAACTTATAAATCATTGCAGTTAGGAGAGGTGAACGTTGCCCATGGTCTTCCTGTGGACTAAAAAGTGGCTTGAATCAGGTACCTGCACTCTCTCTCTGTTTTTCCAAGTTCCTGTACCTGAGTTGGTAAACTGCTTTTTGTCACAGGAAGGTACTGAGAGTAGACTGAGAAACAAAAATAAATTGGTTTGGCTTATAAAACAAATAGTCAATGGGAAACCGTGGGCAACAACCAGCATTGTTCATGTACTGTTTACTTGTTGAAGCACTGTAATGTGCGGCAGAGCACAGGAAATTAAGATTAGGGCTAATAAATACATAGGCTCGTAACACAGAATCCACCAGGTGCCTTTTGCACATAGCATGCCCGGGGCACGTGTGAGGACCTCAGATGTCATCCAAGCTTTGTTTTTCTGTTTTTTCCTCAGTTCAGTATCAGTTTTCAGCACAAGACCACGTTCCCATGGGCTTGTGTTTGAAAATGTAGTAATTTCACTCACATGCCCCTTTTCAGGTGCAAAATGGATTAAAGCCTCTGTGGAGCTCATGCACTGGGATAGCAGCTTTGCTGGGAAACTGGAGAGGATCCAAAAGAATTTTTTCAGCTCAGTGTTTAACTGTTTGTTGTGCACTTTGGTTTTTCACAAATTCATGCTCGTTCAGTAAAGCCTGGTTCTTAGTCCTGGCTTTTCCAACTTCTCTTCAAGTCAGTTATTCCATTATAAAGAAGGACAAGTGCTCTCTGACTCTCAGTTCTGAAAGCAGTGGCTTTGTTAGAAAGAAGGGACCCTGATTACACTATTCCTTAACCTGCTTAGTAATGGTCATGTTCAAATAGCACTGTATTTAAGGGTATTTTTCATCAATTTTTAAAGAGCTTGGTCCTATTTCTTATTCTTGCCCTACTGGTATTTACTGAAGACAGACAAAATTATGTAGTTTGCAACCCTTAGGAAACCGTGGTGCTCAAGGGCACTTGTCATAATTTTAAAGTGTCCTTGTATTTTATTATTTATATTTTTATTTTATGTTATTATTTTTCCTGAGATTAAAAATATTAGCTCAGTTTCCTAAAGTCCGCTTTCAGGCGATTAATTCTGTAATGGACAGGCGTAGAAAAACTCCTTGGCACCATTTTCTTTCCACGTGGGTTAGCTGTGTAACAGGGGTGTGTTAAGCACAGGATAGTACTTGAGTTGGTTGTTGTTGTCCATGTTGGTGCAATAGTGAAGTGAAACAAGTCCACCTGGTACAATTTCATTAGCAAAGGAAAATGCAGCACTGACCTAGTTCAGAAGAGAATACTTGAAGTTTTTAACGATATTTTTAGTCAAAATGAGAATTTTTAATTTCATTAGATTAATGTCCCATGTTAATGGTACTTGTGTGATGGAATATACCAAAAATGTAATATAAATGCCTGGAAACTTATTGGCCCTAACTGGAAGAGAAGGAACAACTCTATCGAAGCACATATTAGAGTTGTAGTGAATAGAAAGAAGGCTGGGGCCAAATACTTTTATTGTGCATGGATAGATAAGACATAGGTACTGCTGTTTTCTTGGGGGGGAGAGGTGTTGGAAATCCAGTGGGCTTTCTTTAATAGACTTGAAAATCAGGATTTTGCAGTGGAGAAAATGGGAGCACAACACAGATTGCACCATAAAGCACCACTCTGGGAAAACTCTTGAGAAAACGGGGAGTTTGAAAACTCTTCTGGATTTCTTAATCTTTTTTTTTTTTTCCAAGTGAGAGGGGAAATAAAGGAGATAGATTATTAGCTTACAGGCTGATGATAAAACAGCCAAAGCAGATGGTAAGAATGATAAAGGAAAAGAGAAGCTTTATGCATAGCTCATTAACCGCGGTTGGTAATTCGTTTGCAGATTTTTATGAGAAACTCTGCAACAAATAAAAGTCCAAGTTAAAAAATCAGGCAAAATTTAAGGAGGTTAAAATCAGCCCAATTAAGGCAAATATATAATGCACAGTAGACTCGGAAAACTTTATTTTTTACAGTAAAAGTAAATGTTTACTGGTTTCTTGCAAGCCTCAAAGGTAGTGAGAAAATTTTAGTTGCTTGCTCTTTAACATATAAAATAAAACCTAATGGTTCTTTTAGGAAGCTGTCATGACAAAACTACGTGTGTGGACTTAAGGGGAAGTGATTTTATTTTACAGAATTTCTAAACAGATTTATTTTCCTCATTCTTGTATGGGTATAACTCCCTAACAGTCAACAAGCATTTGAACACATGCGTCCAAGCGGTCTTCCTGGGACTGTGTGTGACACAGAGAGGAAGAAATGCTGGTGGTTGAGTCCTTGTCCTGTCTCTGGGGTTCTCCTGGACTGGTAATAATGGAGGTTCAGATTGGAGAGTAGGAAAACTGTGTCCATGGAAAGGGTTCTGAAGCCTTGGAATGGGCTGCCCAGGGAAGGGGTTGAGGCCCCATCCCTGGAGGTATTGAAAAGCTGGGTTGCCATAGTGCTTAGAGACATGGTTTAGTGATGGTTTTTATCCGAGTTAGGTTGATGGTCTTAAAGGTCCCTTCCAACCTCGACAATTCTATGATTCTAAGAATTCTCCTCTAACACAAGCCTTCTCGTTTCTTTGCCAGAAGACTCTTGTAATCATCTGCTGTCTAAGTAGTATCACAGTGATATTTGTAAAGGCTTCCTTTGTATGTCCTCTTGGACAATGTATTTTTGTCTTGACTGTTTATCAGCTGCATCATTTTGGAATTATTTCACAGAAGTTGCTGCAGCCACTTCTACACTCAGGAGTAATGTAAAGGCCAAATCAAACACTGTATGACTTTTCCTCCAGTTGGGGGATTTACGTGCAGCTCACTGGAAAGCTGTGCCAACAGCTTCTTTGTCAGTTCCCCTGATAAATAAAGCAGCCTGAAGGAAAGTTAACTGTTACTGTGCTGAGGTTCACAACTTTCCAAAGGCAGGATATTAATTCACCTAAATTAGAGGTCAAGTGTGCTGCTAGGAGCCCATCAGAAGCTAGGAGCTGCTGCCCTTCGAAAAGATAAGGTGTTACCTGTGTTGTAATTGGTGATATCTTGCATTGGGCAACCTGGTCTAGTTGGGGGTGTCCCTGCTGACTGCGGGGAGGTCGGACTAGATGACCTTTGGAGGTCCTTTCTGGCCTGGACCATTCTATGATTCATGCTGTAAAGTGCAATGGATAAAAGGAGCACCGCTATTTTTTTTTTAACCTAGTTTTGATTATTTCTTCCCTCTCAGCTGAAATCATTCGCTGTGTTTGAGCCAAATGAATTTACAGTTTGGGAAAAAGCAAAACCATGTTTTGCTGAATGCTTCACAATGTTTGCCCCTTCAAGTTATAATTATACCCGATAGGTCTGCTAGAGAGTATGAGTCTTCCTGCTGTATTTCAATGGGAAGAAAAGGTTTGCATCTCAATTTAAAGGCAGAATTCTGCTTTTCTTCTTGTCTGAGTGGTGGTGCACTTAGATCTTCCTCCACACAAGGGTGTAAAAATATTGAAGTCTCTATGGTGGTGCCAAAAACGAAGGTATTGTGATAAGCCATCCAGTTTTGTCTTAATTTAGAAGAAAATACTGGGACAGGATGCACAACAATATGCACATGATATGAAGGAGGTGATATGTTTCCAAGGAATACAAATGTGATAGTTTTACTTTCGGTTTGCACCTCCGTCTAATTACTCTCAGAATCTGAAGTAGTAAGTTAAAACATTTAATTTGAATCAAGTGCTTGATTGGAAAGGAAAAAGGACATTCTGGTAAATACAGGGAGGTGTAGGAATTACTGTCCGAATTGAATTGGTTTCAAGCTCTCAAACTCATAAGTAATTTTAAAAAAGTAATGTAAAAAGTATGTGTCTACCATGCAGAACACTTCAAACTGGAAACGATAGCCAAAATCTTCAACTCCCCCAAAAGGCAGGCACTTTTGAAGATTGACTTGAACATCTAAGTAATTCAGTACTTTTTTTTCTTTTTTTTTCTTTTTTTTTTCTTTTAATGAAGACAAAACTGTAATCTTGATATCAATAGATATCAATATCTCTTGATATTTTCCTGTTGATAGTGTCACAGAATCCCAGAATGCTATGGGGTTGGAAGGGACCTCTGGAGATCATCTAGTCCAACCCCCTGCCAAAGCAGGTCCACCCAGAGCAGGTCCCACAGGAACGTGTCCAGGCAGGTTTGGAATGTCTCCAGAGAAGGAGACTCCACCACCTCCCTGGGCAGCCTCTTCCAGGGCTCTGCCACCCTCAAAGTGAAGAAGTTCTTACTCATGTTTAGGTGGAACTTCTTATGTTCCAGTTTGTGCCTATTTCCTCACAGTTGTTATGCGGGAATGCATCAGTTCCCAACTTTGTGTGGTAAGGGGGGAGTTACAGGAGCACTGAAATGGGGCAGTGCAGGGGAAAGTGTGGGAAGCTGTACCCATTCCCCTTCTGCCATAATGTTTACTTTCTTTTCCTGGTGGATGCCTCTCGTCACAGCAGCTGGCACTAGGCACAATGATCAAAATGGGTCTGAAATAGCATAGCATGATACACTGCTTTGCTTGTGATGGGAGTGCCAAGCTGAGAAGGGATTCGGGTTGCCCAAGAGAAGGCTCGGAGGTCTGGTGTTCCCATTCTTTTGCTGACTCGCTTCTCGACCAGAGCTCAGCTGCCAGGTGACCCGTAATGTGATAGAATTTACCCAAGCTGCAGAGTTAGGTTTGTATTGTTCAGCGGTGATTTGGGTGTTGATAATGGGCAATCATTGTCGCTCTATTGTGTGGTAAATGCATGAAGGTCCCTAGAAGAGCTGCCACAATATATCTCTTCAATAGGGGCTGAAATCAGATGTGTTGCAGGAGTTGCAATGCATTCAGAATATGTCTCTCTTCTTGTTCTGCAGAGAAAATTCCTCTCACATGCCTTTGGTGAGCCTATATGTATTCTGTCAATAAGGGGATGTGCTTGGTAAATTGTATCTGATAGAGCTTTATTATAGAATCATAGAATCATCTAGGTTGGAAGAGACCCTTGGGATCATCGAGTCCAACCATCTACCCTACTCTACAAAGTCCTCCCCTACACCATATCCCTCAGCACCACATCTAATCGTCTCTTAAATGCATCCAGGGATGGGGACTCAACCACCTCCCTGGGCAGCCTATTCCAATGTCCGACCAATTATAATTATCTTTCAGCTGTCACCTGATAAACCCTTTTATATTTACCATCAAAACCACAGGTTATGATTACACTTAAAACATATGTATTTAATATTAATTTAATACATGTATAGTATTATCTATTACATTAACACAGAACCAGTTTATTTAATACCATAAGTATTTACTGTTGGTATTTGTAGCCGCTTGATTGTTTCTTAAAAGCGGATCAATGTACAATATTTGCATTATTTTGCAAAGGAGGTTCCTGATATAAAAAAAAAAAAAAACAACAAACAAATATTGATATAGTCATTGATAAGATCAATGAGGAGTGGTAATTCCCTCTAATAATACTCTGTTAATTTTGCAGGAGAGAAAAAAAACCTTGACCTTAATGAAACTTGTCAGTAGCCTGTGAACTTGTTTAATCAAGGTGACACAAAATCACCTTCGCAATTACCTTTGATTATAAGAAGTATCATTGTTCAGCAGTAATGTTGTATTCTTTCCTCAGAAACCCTTTTAAATGTCGAGTACTACAAGATTTGTGTCATGTAGCTTAAATTCAGTGAGATATACAAAGTCAAATCACTAGACTGTTGCTGTAAGGGTATATTTCTTAAATGACTACATTGTTCTGCAGCGATTAAAATAAAATTAGTCTTCTGAAATGATCTCCTTTCTAGGCTGCTATAATGGTTTTTTTTTCTTTGTTCTTCATTCCACCTATAAATATCTTCCCCTTTCTAATTGCCAGGAGGTTTAGGTTCTGTGAAGACTCATTCTCTCTCTCTCTCTTTATTTTCTTCTTTTTTTTTCCTGAAGATATAGTAAGCTTCCAGCCCTTGAAGTTGGCTTCAATTTACACTTTGCTTGCTGAATCTGTTTGACAAATCATTGTCCACAGATGTTGTCTGCTTTAATTGCTTAATTTTCTAACTAATGGATCAAAACTTGAACAGACGCGCTCTTTTCTAACCGAAGGGAGGATGAAAAAAAAAATAGACAGAGGATAACTGAAGTCAGCTCGTAGAAGGATGGAGAGAGCTCACCTTTTCTTTCTAATTAGTTTCTGAGGTTCGCTCAGGGTTGAGGCCTTGAGGGTTGTTTAGAAAGGCAAAATGTGATCCGCAAAAACTGAGGGTTGGGAAAAGGTCAAGCAGAAGATGCTCAGTTCTAAAATAGGGTGAAAGTTACCTAATTGAAGCTGATATGCTTCACAGATACACATCTGTGGGCTGGCAGGCAGCTACCGAGTAACAGAGCCTCCAGGATCGCAGGAGGTCTTGTTCTGCATTAAGGGGGCATGTTTGCCAGCTGAAGATGAAGAGAGGTGCTGCAGGAGTTTGACAAGGCACGAGAGCGCTCGGCTTTTCTAAACACAGCTGGATCCTCATAGACCCCAAGGCAAAATGTGAGCTTGAAACACAGGCACAGAACAGCAGCCTTTGAGGCTTCTTTGAGAGTGAGGCTGTTGCTGTGAATTCCTCGCAAGGAGACGGTGGGACTGTCTTCCTCCTCGCTTTGGTCTTTGGCCAGTGAGAGAGAACAGATATGCTGCCGAGCCTCAGATCTGCTGGGATTCCAGCAAGAACAGAATCTGCTGCTTGGGACCTTAGGAGATGATACTCCTCTGCAGTGGAAATATAGGTCAAGTTCTAGCAAAAAAAAAAAAAAAATCANATAATGCTTTCCCAAATCCACTGATAAAAACAAGATAAGAAAATTGGGGAGTGGGATTTCTGAATGGAATGGTTTGTTCTTGGTGGTGGCCCGGGTATGTGTTTGCCGTAACCTCAGGATGTTAAAACCAGACTTCTCTGACTAATTAGCCTGTAAGTCTTAATCTCTGTCGGTTAGGCAGGCTGTGCTCTCAATTCCAGCTCCTCAGTTAGATGCCTAAAGTCAAAAAAACCTTGGACACAACTGAAGTCCTCTGTCCCCTGGATAAATAGAGGCGCTCCAAGAGACCCTCCTGTGACTCAAGGTTTGCAGCTCTCTTTCCTGGCTTTGTTCTTGTTTTGTTACAGATACAAGCCTAAGTGTTCTCTTAGCTGTAATTTCCAGGTGTAGAAATGCTCATTCAGTCAGAGTTAGGTTCAAACTTGTTATCTCATATTTTTATTTGGGTTTCGGGGTATTATTCATCATCAATTTCTTTTGCTTTGTCTTTCTTTTTTCCCCACACTATATGGGTCTAAGCCTGCATTAAAAATTCACATTGGTAGTTTAGCAGGTTGCTCTATTTCCTGGCTCAGGAAACAGGGTTGCAAAGTACCAGGGTTACTTTTTAAAGAAATATCGCAAAGATCCGCTTTGGATAATAAGCCCTCGCTATGGGGAGGCAATCTGTTTAGAAGAAGGGAAGAGTGTATGTTCTCGCAGGTATGGTTTTTGCAAAAGCAGAAGAAGCTTGCCATGATAGTGTAGTGAAGAACATCCATGCAGCTGTATTTTTCCTAATATTTTTCTATATTTTTTTTCCCAAGAGTTCAAATGTTGTTAATTACCTGACAAAACTTCTGTTGGAAAAAAAAAATATTTTTTTTTAAACAAATCTGTAGTATCCTGGTACCATGCAAAGTATTGCTTAATTCCTTATGGTAATCTTTGTTCAAGTGATTGACGGTTAAAAATATTTACTAAGGTTGCCAAACCTGAAACATAAACCTCTCACAGCTTTTATAGCGTGTGGCTTACAGGAGATCTGAAGTCTTTCATGTTGCCATCTGCTTTCTCCTTGTCAATTCTCATTGGAAACCATCTATTCATATGTATTTGCTTATAGCTATTTTGAAGAGCTTTGCATTGATCAATGTAATCTAATTAGGCCCTTTTATTTATCTTTTTTTATTCTAACACATTGTAGTAGATGCCATCTATTGACTAAAACATTTCAAGTCATTTGTGTACTTGATCTCCTGAAGCACCAGCTGATGGAATTGCTGTTCTTTTCCTATTGAGATGATTTGAACTGGTAAATAGTCCTTTACTAGTGGTTTCTTTGACCTGTTTTTTCTTTATTTTCTGATCAGAAATTTTCCATGAACAATTCCATTTGATTGACTTTCTCCATTACATGAACTATTTCCCCAGTGATTTCTGCAAACGATAGTTAGCTTTTAATTATTTCATAACCAGCTCGGTGATTTCATCAATATTTTTTGCATGTGCTGCTGGATCGCATGCCAGTGTAACAGAGGGTTCATAATGGTTGTGCTTTGTTTTATCTAAAGTTACCAAAGTGCAAGTCATATTGCAATATTACAGCCAGACTGCAGGATGGAGACTTGCAGTTCTTAAAATGAACTAATTTCCAGAAATCTGTGAATTTAGAAATTTTTACAGAGTAAGTTTTAAAGAAAAAAAAAAAGTAATTACATGTTATTATTTAAAACAAATATTGTTTAAAGTTTGCATTCACAGCCAGGACATGAAATCAGGTTAAAAGGGCTGGTTATTAAAAGTAGTTAAGAAAATGAGAGAAGAAACTGAGGAGGTAAACAAGTCAACTACCATAGTGGCTGAACACTAGTGTTTAGTTAATTTTACATTACATTCTGTTGAACTTTTGCATAAATTCAGTTCAGTGTTGCCATTTTTAACAAGAAAAAAAAAAAAATAGTAACCTTTCAAATTAACAGATTAAAGGGGGAAAAAAAAGGTATTTTTTCCTGATTACTATAACTCAATTTGTATCCAGAACAGGTACAGGCCTCTGGAGATAGAGGATGAGGGAATGGAAAGTACTGATAGAGGCTTATCCAGGGAGTTGCTGAAGCAGCCAGCTCCATGTATTAAGACTGCCTCTGTGAAGAAAAGGAGGAGGGCAATAGTTATAGGTGGTTCCCTTCTGAGGGGAACTGAGGGTCCCATGTGCAGGCCAGACCCTTCCCAAAAGGAGGTCTGCTGCCTCCCTGGAGCCCGTGTTAGGAATATAACCAGGAAGCTTCCTGGCCTGATACAGCCCTCAGATTATTACCCCTTTGGATTTTGCAGGTAGATAATGATGAACCAGTGCCTCACTAGACCTACTGACCAACAGAG
>JAHREE010147038.1:0-11470 GCA_033628505.1 Tringa tobata | reverse complement strand
GAAGATAATCCTTGCTACATTCAATCACATTTTAGATACTAGACAACTTTAGAAAAGGACATAGCTGCTTCCTTTTTAAAAACTTTGGGAGAAATGCAGCTAATGCTAAGTATATGTTGTGTTCACATTTCATTATTACATTTACAAAACCACTGGAGCTCAGATTGAGAAAAAAGACCTTGAGAATTTCCTTCCTGAGTATCAACTTGATCTGAATCTTGACTATATCTTTAGATTTTTTAAATGTGTGCATTCACTTTAGGCAATTACAAGCACTCAGACGATGTTTTCAGACTGAAATACTGATGTCTTGACATTCTGAACACTGATGGTCAGTGATCGACTCCAAATTCCAACTGATTCTGCAATCTGCACCTCTGAAAATCTACCTCTCAGTTTTTCAGTATTAAAACACCCAAAAAGAGTGAAGATGAAAATGGTCATATTAGACCAAACTAAAGGTTTATCCATCCCCACGTTCTGCTTCAGAGGTGACTGCAAGTAAATGCTGAAGGAGGAGTAAGAACAGGGTAAGATTCTCCCCTAATACATTCCCGACCTCCAATTATTTTCAGTTCAGGGAAATCCCTGAAGCGGATATGATTTTGCATGCTTATTGACACCCCTCTCACCACCACCACCACCATTGGATTTCTCTTTCTTGAGTCTATGAAAATTTTTAATTATCTACAACATCCTTTGACAAAGAGTTTCAAAGGTCAATGACCTGCTGCATGAAGAATCACTTCTTCTGTTCTGAGCGTGACTCCTTTCAGCTTTATTTGATGCCTGCTGTTCCTTTTGCTAGAAAAGACAATGAATAATTAATCCCTATTCAGTCTCTCCTTGCCACTCATGAGTCTGTAGTACCACAATCTCATAATCTGTCTTTTGTTTCCTCCCAGGATGAATTTTCCTGGCTGACTCAGCTAATTCTTGCATGGCCTTTCCATGGACATATTGGGTATTTGAGAAAATACTGTCTTAAAAGATACAGCATACTAATTTATTTTTATAAAAATGTACGCATTTGGATCAAAGAAGCACGCATAGGGGGGCTATGGTGAGACTCCAATTCCCATTCCTTAGCATGGAATTTGGAAGTCTGATCTAGTATTGTGTTCCTTATAGTAAATTTCTTGGGAAGAGTTATGTGCCTCATAAAGTCAGCATGCTTAGCGAGGTGAAACTGAAAGCCCCGCGCAATTGTGGATATTGCTACAAAGTATTTGCCTGAAACCTCTCCTAAATTAATGTCGAACTACCACTTGCTGCTGCTCAGGTCACACAGTTCAGAATCCTCTCCTCGAATAAGGTTCATGGGAACCTGAACCTGGTGGGGAGAGCAACAGACCTGGCCAAAAGCGCTTGACGCTGTCCCGCATGACATCCCGGTCTCTAAATTGGAAAGACATGGATTTGATGGATGGACCACTGGGTGGTTAGGGAATTGGCTGGATGGTTGCACTCAAAGTGTTGCAGTCTATGGCTTAATGTCCAAGTGGAAACCAGTGACAAACAGCATTCCTCAGGGGTGGGTAATGGGACTGATGCTGTTTAACATCTTTGTTGGCAACATGGACAGTGGCATGGAGTGCACCCTCAGCTGACCACACCAAGATATGCGACACCGAGTTTGCTGATGACACAAGATATGCGGCACGGTGGACATGCTGGAGGTAAGGGATGCCATCCACAGGGACCTGGATAGGCTTGAAATGTGGGCCTGTGCAAACCTCATGAAGTTCAACCAGGCCAAGCGCAAGGTCTTGTACCTGGCTCACGGCAATCCCAAGCACAAATACCTACCCAGGTAGAGGAGTTCCTCTGCCCAGTGACTGAGCTCAGGGAGGAGGCAAGCAGGTTGAGGGCCATCAGGGAATGTGAGAGAGAGACAGATGCTTGAAGTCACGCCCGGCTTCCTGTGACAGGAACCCAGCAGGCAGACAGAGCCCCTGCTACAGAGAACTCCCTGTCCTTTCTCCGCCTCACTGAATGTGGTGACTTGGAGGACAAGGTGCAATGGCGAGAAGTTGCTGACCAGTGCAACAGGTGCCCCAGTCATGCCTGCCCAGTGACTAGACCACCTTCCCAGATGCCTTTGCGCAAGAGGTACAGCGTTCTACAAGGGGAACTGGACAATGAAGAGGAAGACAGTTCTTCCAGCTAGGAGGTGTCATCAAGATCTAGTCAGACCACACCCTCCCATTAAAACATATGCAGTAAAGAATAAAAGATGGATCATTGTCATAGGCGACTTGCTCCTGAAGGGAGCAGAAGGTCTGGTCTGATATGCAGACCAGACCCACTAAATAGAGAGGTCTGCTGCCTCCCTGGGGCCCTGGTCAATGATGTAAAGACGAAGCTTCCTTCCATAGTACGGCCCTCAGGTTATTACACCCTTTTGATCTTTCAGGTAGGCAGTGACTAAGAAAGTGAAAAGAAGTCAAAGGGCAATGAAGAGAGGTTTCAGGACCTTGGGATGACTGGTCAAGGGATCAGGAGCACAAGTCATGTTCTCCTCTATCTCTCCAGTTGCAGTGAATGATGAGGGGGTAAATAGGAAAAGTCAGCAGATCAATGCCTGGCTCCAAGCCTGGTGTTACCAGCCAGACCTCGGGTTCTTTGATTACGTCTTGATTTGCAAGACACCAGGCCTGCTGGTGATGGATGGGAATACCTTGTCTCCCAAGGGGAAAAGGGTTCTAGGACAAGACTCATCCAGGCTCATTGAGAGAGCTTTAAACTAGATTTGGAGGGGGAGTGAGGATGTAACTGAACTTGCTAGAGGGATGCCTGGGTGTAGTAGTTCAGCACTTGTGGGGCAGCGGAGTAGTATTTTTGAGAGCCAAAAGGTCTACCACCCCTCAGGGGTGAAGACTGCATGATCAATTCCCTCCCTGAAGTGCTGATACAGCAATGCACACAGCGTGGGGAATAAACAGGAAGGACTGGAGATCTGTGTGCGGTCACAGGGCCATCTCATTGCAATTACTGAGAGATGGTGGGATGGCTCACGTGACTGGAACTCCGTCATAGATGGCTATGTCCTTTTAGGAAAGACAGGCCAGAAAGGCAAGGTGGTGGAGTTGGTCTTTATGTGAGACAGCAGCTGGAATGTATCGAGCTCTCCCTGGGGGCAGATGAAGAGACAGTTGAGAGTTTGTGGATGAGGATTAAGGGGCAGGCAAATATGAGGGACACTGTTGTGGTTGTTTATTACAGGCCACCTGGTCAGGATGGGGAAGCTGATGAGGCCTTTTACAGTCAGCTCAAAGTAGCCTCGCAATCACAGGCCTTGGTTCTCATGGAGGACTTCAATCACCTTGATATCTGCTGGAAGGCTACACAGCCAGGCATGTACAGCCCAGGAGGTTCCTCCAGTGTGGTAATGATCACTTCTTGACTCAGGTGGTGGAGAAACTAACAAGTAGAGGTGTACTGCTGGACCTAGTTCTGACAAACAAAGAGGGGCTGGGGGAGGACATTCAAGTGGGGGGCAGGCTTGGCTGTAGTGATCAGAAAAAAATAGACATCAGGGTCGTGCATAGAATGCACAAAACAAGAAGTAGGACTGAAACCTTGGACTTCAGGAGGGCTAACTTTGACCTGTTCAAGAAAATGCTCAGAGAAATCCCATGTGTTAGGGCTCTGGAAGGTAGAGGGGCTCAAGATTGCTGGTTGATATTCAAATACCACTTTCTCCAAGCTCAGGATTGGTGCATCCCTAAGAGCAAGAAATCAGGCAAGGGAGCAGGAGACCTGCATGGCTGAGAAGGGAGCTTCTGAAAAAACTCAAGTGGAAGAAGGAAGTTTATAGTACGAGGAAAAAGTGACTGACCACTTGGGAAGATTACAAGAATGCCACCAGAGTATGCAGGAATGAAATGAGGAAAGCCAAGCCCTTCTTCAAATTAAACCTGGCAAGGGACATCAAGGTCAAGAGGAAGGGTTTCTTCAAGTATATAAAAGGTAAAAGGAAAACTAGAGAAAATGTGAGCCTGCTGTTGAATGAGATGGGTGCCACGGTGACAGCGGATGCTGAGAAGGTGGAGCTGCTGAATGCCTTCTTTGCTTCAGTCTTTACTGCTCAGGCCAGACCTCAGGAGTCCCAGACTTTGGAGGTAACAGAGAAAGTCTGGATTAAAGAAGACTTCCCCTTGGCTGAAGAAGATCAAGTTAGACATCAGTTAAGTACACTGGATATCCACAAGTCCATGGGTACTGATGGGATGCACCCATGAGTGCTGAGAGAGCTGGCAGAAGTCACTGCTGGGACACTCTCCATCGTATTTGAAAGGTCCTGGAGAACAGGCGAGGTGCCCGAGGACTGGAGGAAAGCCAATATCTCTCTAGTCTTCACAAAGAGCAGAAGGAAAACCAGAAAACTACTTCTTGCATCAAAAGAAGGTCAAGGGAAGTGATTCTGCCCCTCTACTCCACTCTGGTGAGACCACCCGAAGTACTGTGTCTAGCTCTGGAGCCCTCAGTACAGGAAGGACACGGACCTGTTAGAGCAGGTCCAGAGGAGGGCCACAAAGATGATCAGAGGGCTGGAACATCTTTCCTGCGAGGAATGGCTGAGAGAGTTGGGTTTGTTCAGCCTGGAGAACAGAAGGCCCTGGGGAGAGATCTTATAACACCCTTCCTGTACCTAAAGGAGGCCTGCAGGAGGGACGGGGAGTGACTATCAGGGAGTGTAGCGATAGGATGAGGGGTAATGGTTTTAAACTGAAAGAGGGTTAATTTACATTAGATATTAGGAAGAAAATTTTCACTATGAGGGTACTGAGCCACTGGAACAGGTTGCCCAGGGAAGTTGTGGATGCCCCATCCCTGGAGGGGTTCAAGGCCAGGCTGGATGAGCCTTTGAAGAACCTGGTCTAGTGAGAGGTGTCCCTGCCCAGGGCAGAGGGGTTGAAACTAGATGATCTTTAAGGTCCCTTCCAAACCAAACCAAACCAAACCAAACCAAACCAAACCAAACCAAACCATTCTATGATTCTATGATTCTTTTAAGGAAGCGGGCAGGCCATACGTTGTTAACAGAAGTAGTGGTAGTAATCGCTTGTTAACAGAAGTAATGGTAGTAACGGTGCCACCATACTCTTTGTTCTTCCACTCACTAGAACAAAAGGCATAAGGGAATAGAGAGTCAAATGGATTCTGGTCCTAGTTTATAAAATTCTTTCTGCGTTTTGTGCTGAATAGACATTGTGGACTGAGTCTCCCTGAATGGGACCTAAGATGAATCCCTAACCAAATGCCGCTACCCTTTTTGCTGGGAAAAAGTTGAGAAAGAAAAACGCATGTTTCAAACTCTCAAAAAGTGAATTTGAACTCAAGTCTTCCACTCAGATCTTACTTAAACAAGATTCTATACAGCTGTCTTAAAACATAGATCACAGCTGAAGGAACAAACAGCATATTTTGTGCATTGTAAACACGAAACTCTTACTAACAGCAGAAAGTTAAGCTTTAGACAGGATTATTAGTCCTTCATTTTCACTAATGCAAGGAAAAAGTCAACACAAGACACCATCTTTTAACAGTGCCTTCTGTGATTAGTGATCTCAACAACACACAAAATATATAAAATCACTCTCCTCCAGACTACATAAGCAAAATGAAGGACATTAAATATGGATTCAGGATTAACTCCAGATTTCTTTCTTTTTAGTAGACAGAGCCAAAACAATACAGGGGTTTTGTATTTATCACAGTTCAATTTGATTAATGACTAGGCAATATTCTAGAGTAGATTAATAACATGAGAGATGAAAGGTCATTTTTAAAATATTTGTCCTTCTCCCAGTACAAAGAGGATTTCAGTGCATTTAGATAATTAACATGGAAACAGTGGCCTTGTTTTTATTTTGATCTTTGCATAAATATTCTCCAATTAATTTGGTAAAGCTTATGATCCAGCCCACATGTAGGGACTGCCATGAGTTCTTCCTAGCTTTACAGGCACGCAACAGTGCAACTAGTTAGAATCTCACCCCCAAAGCACATGCAACCACGACAAGTTTGTTTTCAAATGACAACCATTATATATGCAAGATATAAAGTACTGAAAATACAGATTTCACAGACTGAAAACCTAGAAGAAAATGTTCTGATCATCTCATAAACAAGAGCCAAAGAACACCAAGTCATCTACAAATGTTATTAGTAATACAAATACTTCTGAGTATCCATGAAAAATGCAACTGAAGAAGCACAAATTCAGGAAAGATGCCATAGAATGACATCTGGTCAAAATGAAGAACTGCAAATATTTATGTGAAATTACAACTTAAAAGCAAATTAGGTTAAATAAAAGGCTTTCCAGTAGAAGAAGGCTTTATGTTATTGTCACAATGGAAGTGTGGCAGCACAGGAAAATTTCTGGATAAATACTTTTAAAAATAAATTAAAAAAACCCCACCACAGTGCCTTGCTGTAAACTATCCCAGAATAACAGAATAAACCAGTCCTGCAAAGAATTTTGCTCTGTATGTAAAAGATTCAAACAATTCCAGTGTGAAAAACACACCTTAAGTGAAGAGAACAGTACTTGAGAATGGAAACCCAGGAAGGTACGTGCCAAAGAATGCAGGTCACAACTAGGATATTAAGCGTGGAGCATTGAAAAGGAAAAAAGCAAGAAAATGTGACGAAAGAGGATAAGCATCGATCATAGACCCCAATTAGAAAAAAAATAAAATTGGTAAATGGCAAAGCTTAAAGTTATAATTTCTCAGAAGAAAAGGAAGTTACTTCTTGAAACAGCACATAATTCAGAGCAGACAGACAGAAGGTGACAGACAGAAATGACTGTCACCTTGGAAGACATAAGATAACCTTAGATCAACCAGCTCAGCTTGATAAGCTGTAGACCCACATTCAAGTACGGTTTAGACATAACTTTAGAATTCAATTGCAATGAGCAGAAAGAATTCAAAGATTAAGAATATCCAAACTAATATGCAGTGATCCTAAAATAATGATGTCAAATGCATCTAGCATGAGGTAACATGTTAAAAAATGTCATGACACTAACCTTTGGACAGAGATATTCAATAAAATGGATGGTAGCCAACAAAACAACCCTAGTATCAAAATTAAAGGCAGCGAGGTCCTTAGATGTGGCATTCACGTTGCTCTCAAGCCCAAGAATATTTCCACTGATAACTGCACATATGGGGAAGGGGAGGAGATAAACAAGGAAGGAAAGCTGCAAAGCAGTGGAGTGAAATGAAAGGATTTGAGATGCTACTTGAGCTACACAGGGGACTGTCAAAATCTGCAGAGGCAGCATTCATGAAATGAGGAAAATGATCACAAGCTGTAACAGTAAAGAGGTAAGAAGGAAAACTGTATAGCAAAGTAACTGCTGAAAAGCAAGCAGTTAAAAATATAAAAATGAATTAAAAGAAACTCTTTAAATATATCAATTGCAAGAAGCTTATACGAGTTGCTATGTCTGCTGGGAAGTTCAGAGAATAAAGACGGCAATTAAGGAAGAGAAGGATGTTGCTAGGAAGATAGAAGATTTATTTGCATCAGTCTTCACAATAGAGGATGTTAGGGAGATATCTACTCTTGGGTAATAAAAATGAGGTGCTATCAGATGAGGAGCTGCTGGAACAAATCAATCATTTAAAAAGCAGAAAACCACCAGGACTGAAAATCTTGAACAAGAACTAGTTGAGCTATGCAATCTCTAATTGGAAAACACCTCCTGTACTGGAAGGTTAGAGAGTAGCAAGTGTTCCACATATATTATAAAAAGGCTTGGGATGATTCAGAGAATCAAAGATTTATAAATCTTACATCTGTACCTGGCAAATTAAGAAAAAGAAAATATAACACTCGGAAAACCACAAAATGATAGATTTGTGCAAAGGAAGATGATGTCTCACTCGTTGTCTAGAATGTCTTCAACACATCTGCAAACTACCATAGTGATCAAAGGAGAACCAATTGACATCATTTATTTAAACTTCCTAAAGGCCTTGTCAAAGTTTTTCACAGGACATTAATAAAAAGAAGAGACATAGACGGTTAACTGAAGACCTCTGTCCAGTGCAGCAGCTATCAGAAGAAAGAAGCAAGATATTAAAATTAATCAAGAAGAGGACTGCGATGATAAACAACGTTATATAAATCAGTGCTGCAGCCTGAACTACTGTGTGCGGCACTGGATTCTACATCTCAGAAAGATATCAGAAAACTAGAGGGTGTTTAAGAGAAAAGCGATAAGAGTGATGGAAGTCCCTTAAAAAGCATGGTTTTGTGGAAATAAATTGGAATAACTGCAATTATCTGAAAAAGGAAATTAAAAAGAGGCATGATAAAAACACGTGAAATAATTGCTAGTAGTATTCCAGAATCTCATTCTCCCTGCCTTAATTCAAGACTATGGTGACACAGAATTAAACCAAAAAGCAGCCAGTTTAACAGAAGTGATACACATCGGTTTCACATAGTATACGTTTGTGCTGTGGGACTCATTATTGATAATGCTGAGCCAGAAAAAAAATGCAAGATTGAAACGATCTAGATGCTTATGTGGATAGTAAGAATGTATGGAGTTAAACTAGCTAAACGAGTATTGCAGGGGAACTGAAACTTACTTGGAGACTTAATTAGATCTCTAAATACTGGAGACCAGGTCAGACTTTATGAAGCCAAAATTACTGCCAAAAATATCCCTAATCTGGGTTTTCTGCACCTTCTTCAGGAGCATTTAAGGGCCAGTGTCTGAGGCAGAATGCAGCACAAGCCTCAGATGTGCTTAAGACCCCTTTTCCCCATGCTCCTAGTGTCACCTATTTCACTAATTTCACTGTTTCTAGCCCAATAATTGGCTGAATTGTTGAATAACAACATAAAAATATTTAAACTGAATAGCAGAATTTAAAAGGTCTTGTACAAATCCTCACTGAAGAAGCCATATGAAGAACGAAAACAAACAAATAAGCAAACAAATCACTGACCTTTTCACCTTAAAAATTGTCAACCAACCAAAGGTTTTGTTTTAAATTCGGAAGAAGATACTGTTTTCTGATGAAAAATCAACTTCTCAAAAGAAAACCAACACTTTCCCTGAAATTTTTCAATTTTAAAATAGATATTTTTAATCACGCCTACCCCTCAGTTATGCTATATATTCTTGAGCACCATCTACTGGTGCTGCATTATTAATTAACTATTTATGAAAATAAAAATCACTTCTCTAATAAAATTCCAATAGAATCTTACGACCTTTCAAAATATATTTAAAAATGAGAAGGCAGAATATAACCTATTATTTAATAAATTCATATTTCCTCTTGATGACAAAGAGAAAATGAATACTCATAGAACAGTTTGAGTTGGAAGACACCTTTAAAGATCATCTAGTCCAACCTCCCCTGCAATGAGCAGAGACATCTTCAACCACATCAGGTTGCTCAGAGCCCCATCCAACCTGACCTTGAATGTTTGTAGGGATGGGGCACCTACCACCTCTCTGGGCAACCTGTTCCAGTGTCTCACCACCCTCATCGTAAAAGATTTCTTCCTTACATGTAATCTAAATCTTCCCCCTTTTAGTTTAAAGCCATTAACCCTTGTCCTATCTCAACAGGCCCTGCTAAAAAGTTTGTCCCCGTATTTCTTAAATTCGTTTAGAATCTGAACACACTAGAGAAATGCACCATTTCTTAATGGTTTGTAACATACTGGAAAAAAAAGCATATACAAGACTATGAAATTATTTCCCATTTACACTCGCTCTCAACCCGTTAAAGCAACAAAAGATTTTTCTTCATGTTTAGGTATTTATTTAATTTTACAATAGCTGTAATATGGCCAGCATCGTCCATTTTATTTCTTTTTTTCAGACTCAATTAAATAACATTTCTCTTGAGATGGCCACACCAGCTTTGGATTCAAAATTTTCCCTTACTTATAGGAAGGAAATACTGTTCTTATAGAAATTTGGTGTAACGCAGCAGAATCTGTGATGTAGATTAGAAAATCTGCACTTTGGTGGGTCTTACATGTCTGAGTAAAGCTGGACATGGGGAACAGACCCCAGTGTCATTTCTATGTCAGCTCAGAGCCTCAGTGACAATAGCACTTGACTTTTACCTGGAAGTTGGCTCTATAAACACAGTTTCCACCGTTGTGCCTAGTAAGGTGACGTATCTAAGTGGCTGTAGCTCTGTAGTCAGTTAAACATGATGAAAATAATAAAGAATTAAGAATAAACTACAAAAGTCTTTGTTGAAAAACCTCCTTATGATTTTTTTTTTAATGTGTGCCTTCAGTGTTGGAGACATACTGTCTTTTATTTGCTCGAAGGAGTGGCGCTGAGGGTTCCAACAGTGACCTTGACTTGAAATGAGTTCCCCTAAGGGTGACAGGTGATTGAGTGACAGAACAGCCCGTTCTCCAAAGCCACTTGCTTTAAACTGTGGCCTCTCTTCCGAAATTTGCACCAAAAAAGGTCAGTGAATTATAATTCGGATTATGATGGGGTTGAATTTTGTGCTGTGTTCACTAAAACCACGACACAAAAGCTCCTGACCACGGTGCTGAGGGATATGGTGTAGGGGAGGACTTTGTAGAGTAGGGTGGATGGTTGGACTGGATGATCCCAAGGGTCTCTTCAAACCTAGACGATTCTATGATTCTATGATTCTATGATACAAAAGATCTCAAAGCGCTACTGTAGATTGGAATAAAAAAAAAAAAAAAACAAACAAAACAACTCAACAAACCCTTTAATTTATTCCATGCAACTTATTAAATTAAGTAAGCCTCATTTTTCTCACCGATACAGAAATTACTTAAAAATATTACTCCCCTCCCCCTTTCCAAGTTTGGAACAAGCCCAGCCTTGCTGAAACGACTGCAGGGAGCCGAGAAAGCAGCACCACCAGCAACACCCCCACCGTGGGGGCTGTACCAGTACCTTACTCCCAGGTTTCCACAGAGACAAGCTGGGGGGGCTACCCAATATTTCTGAAGGAGGCGCAGAGGTTCGCTTCGCATCTGCCCTCCAGGCTGGAGTTCAGCGCGACGTGTACACCAAAAAACAGCCCCCCCTTCCAAAACACAAGCGGTCGGCGTGCCCGATTTACACAAAGATATTGCTACCTTTCTATTTATTTACATTTCGCACCCTGACTCTCGCTTCCGGGCTATCAAAATGCCCGGGTTTTGTCACCTCAAACACAGCCGCGTGACACCATGCAACCAAATTATTTCCCATGTTGGCCTCAGTTCAGGTAGAAAGGCACCTACAAGCGAATGGCGGATATTTGTGTACTTAAACGGCATAGCTTGTTGTAGGGTTGGTTCCAGTGATTGAAACCTGCACTGTTTAAGTCTGATTGCAACGGATCTTGAGAAGAAACCCGCAGCGTGCTCTGTGCTGCCACCCCATCTCTTTGTTCTTCATCTTCCATAGTTAACTTAAGTGTGACTTGTGCAA
>JAHREE010147028.1:0-17322 GCA_033628505.1 Tringa tobata | reverse complement strand
AATTCCTTAATTTCCCTTTCTTAATTTCTTTTTTTCCCTTTCTTTCTTGATTTCTTTTTTTCCCCTCGACAACTGCCGCCACTTCTCTGCTAGCTGCGGTGGACAGTGAGCTCGCTCGCTCCCAGCCGTGGTTGCGGTGGTAAATGAGAGCATGCTGCCACCAGCAGGCTGACTGGCTGCTCTGGGTTTCACTCCAACGCCTTGCCTTCTCCTTCAGAGGTAGCTATACACAGTCCCCAGCTCTTCCACAAAGCTCGTGGGTATATAAATAGCAATGAGAGAGAACTAATGAGCTACCCCAGGGCTGCATATAAATTATGGCTAAAAGTGACTTTAGTTAAGTGGCTATTAGTGCCTACAGTGGGCATGCATGAGTGAATGTGTATTTAATTGCACTAACGTGACTGCCCCGTATTGCTAAATGCAGCAGTGGAAATCCCTCCACACTAGCTGTGGTTCTTTCAAACCAGGATCAGGAAACTAAGAAGTGCCCAGATGAAATAACTATGTACTCTTTCTCATAAGATCATGATAATTTGATGTGATGCATCTTATTAGTAGAACATTGTACTTGTATTAGGATATCTTTTTCAGTTATTTTCCGTAGCTGTTTAAGTGTATTTCTAGATAACAGACATACACATACCCAATGGGGAGGTGTAAGTCTCCTGACACAATTTGAGTCATTGGAGCTACCTCAGTATGTATCAGTGGAAGAGCTTCCCCTAAGAATTTCTCTGTAGAAAAATGCCGATACTACAGCTATATGCTGCCCTCACATAAATTATTTAATGTTATTTGTGGAAAAAATTATACATCAAAATTATATTTTACCCAAAGCTAATGAGGAGTTGATTGATTGTGGGGGTTTTTTTCCCAGAGAATCTAAATATCTGATCCTGGACTATTCGGCTAACCTCTTCCATAAAGATCCATTTTTATAGACAGGCACAAGTGTTCTGTAAATAAAACATACTCCTCTTTACCGATCTGTGAATCTGGATTCTTTTCATTGCTGTTCCTTGGTCTGTCAGTGATTTGTCCTGTGATCTTGAGAGAATTTCTTAGCCTAGCGGTGTCTTGTAATCCTTAGATCAAGATCAACTAAATAACGGTCAGGAATTATTAACCTCTGTGGGATTGGAAAGGATTTCTGAAGCGTAATGGCCTTTCCCTCCAGTCAAAATGCCTAATGGCATCCCTTCCCCCAGAGAGTGCAATAACATCTGCTGAGGCTTTCTACTAACAGCTTGCTCCCGACAGTGCTGAGTGACATTACAGGGGTGAAGCAGCTTACAAATGCCATTTTCACACATCCCATCTCAATACCATTGTTATAAATGCCATTTCATGGATCCTAATGAACACTAGTTGATAAATTACCTGTTTCCATGAAAAACCATCCCAGGTATGACTGGGGAAAGAGCTCATCTGTAGTTCTGACATAGCAATATAATTCATCTAGACGCCTTAAAACCCCCAAATATCCATAATACCAGGTAAACTGAACTCCAAGATCACCTGAAGGTGGCTGATGTGGCAGCAGGAAATGGGGACTACTCCTACATGCTGACAAGCTTGGCTGAAGGGTCCCAAGCCCCTGAAAGCAGCCAGAAGACACGGTTTGCCTGCGCCCACCGGTCTGCCTTCCCCTGCCCTTCCCAAAGGCCGGGCAGATCCCAGCAGTTTGGGTTCTTTAATTGGCACCTCTCCTGAAGAGGCAAATTCTCAATGTCCAGATACTCAAAGCTTGTAACATTTGTATGGCCATACCCATCTCAACATGTAAATAGGGACAGCCAAATTTCAAGGGCCACTCTGTTTTCTTTAAAACAATCACCTATTTTAAATTTTTCTAATTTGTACCGGTAGTATTTATTCTGAGAATATTTTCTGCAGTAAGCTGTTCTTCTATTCACAGGAGGTAGCATTGAATTTGTGAGTGGATTGTACCACTGGCCATAACTAAAGCCTCCAGAACCATCTGGTAATTCATTCCTAATGAAAGCATATGTTTAGAAAATCATCATTTTGCTTCATTTTCTGCCTGTACCCTGTTGGTGTCAGCACCCTCTTCCCACATTCTGCACTTCAAAAGCAATAAATACATTTTAAATCCAAGGCCTAGCCTGGATTTTCAGGGATGAGTGCAACTACAGAATGTTTCAAAGAGCTCTAGGAAATGGAAATTCACTAAAGAACTAACTAGTCCCACAAGGCTCAGGCTAACGAATGCACAAACAAACTTCACAGGAGCTGCGCTTCCAGGCTTGAGCTTCTTACCTACTTTCACTTTAATACGCAGTTTCCCTTGGTGACTCATTTTGTCTGCTCAACCCCCTGAAGGCCTTCTGCTACAACCACCCTTTCCTTCTTTGTGCATCGTGGTGTATGGCATCTCTTTGAACTTTGATCGATTGAGTCAAAGGGGTGCTCCACGGAAGCTGGCCTATTGACCTCATAGGAAAGGAAGATTTTTCTTATCTGAGGAAGCTATGAGGAAGCTTTGTAGATTATGTAGGAGAGGCTTTCTTCAAGAAAGCCCAAGCTACTGTACAGGCAAGAAACCCACCAAAGAAGGAGAATCTATTGCTCAGACTCAGTTAGACATATTGGCTGATAGGTCCATGATGCTTCCATGACCCACTATAGTTCCTTGTAGGACCAGAAAAGGACTCTATTCCTGGTGCTTGAGTCTCCAAGTGCTACNGAGAAACCCTGCTCCTGCTGGCTGGGCACAGCACATCTTCGTGAAGAAGTGCTACTACTGCCCTCTTGATCTCCCCTAGCTCAGTGTGAAAGTAGGGGAAGAGAGGAGGGGCTGTTCTAATTGAGGTACAAAACACAGGCAGGCTGTAATGATATTTATCTGATGCTCTTATTACTGTCCTATTAACTATTCATGGCATGGTACATTGAAGAAAATTCGCTATTTTTTTTAATAGAATTTAATTTTTTTACATTTTTTAAATGGTTACAATTTGAATTCCCCTTTGCTTGGCAGGACCCCCACCTCTGGCACAAGAGCCTGCTGGAACCATGGCAAGATTCTGGGGAGAGGTGTTTTTCCTTTTTGGATAGAAACTGCTATTCACTGTTTGGAGTCTTACTGGAAGTTTCTTTCAGGAAGGAAAACTGATGTTGAAGTCAGATCTGTTTTTGACTTTTGTCCTTTTTACATACAAAGACTAAAGCCAAAGTTATCAAAAAAGGGCAAGGACTTTCTTCTCAATTTCAAAATTCTTTCAGCAGATCTCTCACAGAAAGTTGTCTCTGGCTATAGAATTTTTATGAGGCCACGTACCTGATGCTTGTTCTGGTTATCTCCTTGCTTTTCTGATGTTTCTGTGTCAGCCTGTGCTAGTTTTGCTGCTTCTCTTCACGCCTAGCTCCATCAAACCCTGCCCACACCTCTGCATTTGTATTCACCCAAAGAAAACCTTCTCTTTTATCTGGGATCCTCACAATGGTGCGTATTGCTACATTCTTGGCAATATTTCTTTTTATTTCAGCTGTCTAATTCCATGAAGGAGCTTTACTGTTTCTTACATTTTATTCTGAATGAAAACCAGCTGTTGGGACCGGCTGCTACAAGGAGATTTTGTCCAAGCCCTAGCCTAATGCACCCTAACCCTCATTGCAACCATCTTCCAGAATCAAATTCTGACTTTGAGATTTGACCTTTACAAAGGCTTGAGGTTCCTAGAGAAAACTTCTTGCACTAATTGGATATATAGGAGTTGAAAGTTCAGACTACAGAGTCAGAAATGTTCTTCTTCAACAAAAAGAAATACAAAACCAAAGCAAAATATGTTGCTTTTATGTTACTTCCAGGCAGACGTTACAGCTGGTCTGGGAAATGCAGGTGTATGGCTGAGGGTAGCTCTGCACCTCAGTTTGTTCCCCTCATGGCCACAGGAGACTCTTGCTTGACACTGGGCTCCTTCCCCCATCAACCTACCCATCAGGGCATCAGTCTCAGCTCACAACCAGCTGTGCCTGGCTGTTATTTGAAGAGCAGTGCTGTCTGATGTCCCTCAGTGTGGCAGCACAGTCAGATGTCTCTTACATGTCACAGAGCATCACTGTTCCTTATCCCTGGAAGGCCACATCAGGAGGATAATCCCCAGAAACATCTGGGAAAAAGCATGTGTATGTCCCTTTGTGGGACCAGGAAAGATGTATCTCCAAGGGCAGAAGCACCACAAACATGTGAAGGATCTCCAGGGCCTTAAGGAGAGAGGCATGCATGGAAGGGATGAAAAGGCATCAGATTTCCCTCATGCCAGCATAGAGACGTGCATTCCCTCCCCTGCCCCTGCTAACAGAGAGATGGATGGTTTCCCACATTCCCCAGGAATGGGGTGGGAAGGTTTAAAATCCTCATCTCCTCCCTGAAATATTGGAGGTTGTTCACAGCCCTCCAGACTAGACCAACGGGATGTTTTCCTTCTGGCTTGTACAGCCTTCTCCGTGCTTTAAACCACACCCAAACAAAACAAATCAAAATCCATTTTAACTCTGCTGAGATGGACTGGAGAATGCAGGGGGGTTCAGCAGGAGCTTCTTGCTACAAACACAAAGGGTAGGTCACTGCCAAGGCAGCCCACTGCTGGTCTATGTGCCTGACCAAAATGCCACATCCTTCTTCTTTAATACATGACCTTGTGTTAAAAATGGTCTTACCAACCATCAAAACGTAAACGTATGTTGACAAACATGAGGGAAGTTAATAGTGCTGCACAGGGAGGTAGCTGCAGCATGCGTATGTTGTTCGATGAGACTTCCAAGAGCTGCTGGTCACACCTGGATGCAGAAAAGTCACAGTGCAGATGCAACTTAGTCCAGCATGGAGCAAGGAATTTATATTCAGTGACTGAGAATAAAGCTGGATGCAATATATTCTGTGTCATTTCAGTGACAGAGATCCATCACTCACAGACACGATCAGGGAAATCATCTTATGGAAGTTTCCTTCTCGGTTGTAAATGATGCAAATACTGTGCGAAGAATATAAACTGGTTTGTATTACGCACACACAAAGACTGCTGTTGAAGAAACTTGGAAGTTGGAAGGGTAGGAATGTCCAAGTTAGAAAAGGCTTTTGCAACTTCCATTCTGACACTAATTGCAGTTATATTAGAAAATAGTGTTTTTGCCACAGAACCCTTGCTTCGCCCCTTGGACAGAAAGTCGGACCCGCTTAAAAAAGAAACCATTTGGTATTTTGCTTTAGCTGTGCTATCCTGCGTCTACCATGGTCCTTGAGCAGGGCTGTGTTCAACCACATTTCCTGTGGGCCCTGCTCTGACACTCGCCCTCTGAAGTGACTCTGGCACAAGCACTCATTCATAAGGCATCCTATTGCAGGGCTCTAAGATTATCTTATTTTAGCTAGCTAAGGCTCCATTCCTGAGCATTAGTTATTATGTGGACCTTTTGTGCATGTAATAATTATGTGTAAGTTTGTTTTTGTTGTTATTATTATTATTATTGCTGTTGTTGATGTTGTTATTATTTTTTTCCGTAAGACTTATGGGAAAAAAGTAGCACGATTCCGTTTTGTGGAGTGTAAACTCAAGCATACTTGGTAAACCCACTAAAGATTTGCAGACAGCCAGCATTTTGGCATTTCCTACATTCCTCTCAATTAATATCGCAGCCATTTCATGTTGTTTAATTATTTTTAATGTCATTTTATAAAGAGTGACAAATAGAGTAGTTTGACGTGCCACATTCCTACAGCCAAGCCAAGTTGCTCCTGCTTAAATAACTGCACCAGAAAATAATGGATTATTGAGAACTATTTTAGCAGAAATTAACTTTAACAGAATCAACACCAGTCTTGTCCAGCCAAGGGAGGGAAGTTAAGAGAGACTGATGTTTGCAGTTTAGGCATGGGTAAGTAGAAAGAAGGTAATCTTCTAGCAAAGAAGTAAATAAAGGTTAGTGAGCCGGGCCTAGCATTAGACTTTGTTGGAGCAGTTCATGTACAGGGCAATTGGAGTGTATGGCCAACAAAAAAAAAAGTCACTAACAATGAACACAACCTCTTGGAGGGTCTTGAGGTGATGGGAAGGGTCCAATTCTCATTGCACCCTACCCATGGTAAGATGAAGGCTGTGCTGCGGTACTTCCACAGAATTCACTGTATCTGTTTAGAAACAGAACTCCATTGACGCAATGCTAAAACATGGTGGTGAAATTGCAAATAAGTAGGTAGTGAAGGTGCAAATAGATGTTTCTGAAGTGAACTTGTAAGTTAATATAAGTAGAGTTGATTTTCTTCTTGCTTGTTAGCAGTAAAAGGCTGTAACTCTACGCGTAACTCTGCAGGGTACGCTCAAAATTGATCAATGCGGAGGTGAACTCTTCACTTGAGCTGCGGTTACTGAAAACCATCAGCCGCTTTCAGGGGAATCAAAGTTGCTGATGGCAATACAAATGCAGTAAAAGCATCCTGGCTGTTCTGAGGGGATATCACATAACAGGGAACTGACCGATCGTTCAACAGTAGCTTCCACGAATGCATGGCTCTGAGAGTTAGCGTGGTTTAATGGGCTATCCAGCGTGGGTGGAGTGTGCCCCAAACAACAGGGGTTTACTGAACTGATTCTCTTTAAACTGGTTTTGAAAGGGCCACAGCAATCATATAACTTAGTTTCTGCATACTTCAGTATAATGTGGAAAATAATATGCAGGGCTATTTTGGGTTGCAAGGGCATATTGGCTTAGAGAGAGACAGCAACACATTAGGCATGCTGTCATGTTTATGTAGCTTCTGGACTGGCTGGCTGGCATCGAGTCAGCCCATAGCTTGGGCAAAATAAGCTCAAATCTGTTCACACCATTCTGTGCATTGGCAGTGATGTGTCTCCACTCACATCCCCACACTGAAACACCAAATTTGACAGAAAATATTCTTGTGGTATTTAACTTTGGATTTACCGTTCCCCTAATAATTTTCCTTCAGAATGGAAGGGCAGGAAAAATGAGAATGAAGAAGCAGGAGCTGTAGTGATTTGGTGTCTCGGATCCACTTTTGAGAAAGGTCACACCTGGAAATGGGGAGGATTTCTTGCTTTGAAGCATTCTTTTCCAATTGCAACAAGCAGAGTTGCTGTTCACTGAGCAATCGCAATGGCTTCAAATTGCAGATATGGAAAACAGCTGCAGAATGTTAAATAGATGGCGTTGGTACTCTGCAGGATCACAATGTGGCCCTTGATCACTTTATGATCTACCAGTTCATCAGTATCCTGGACCCTCAGGTTAGGTACCTTGTTTCTGTAAGGAACTAGATGGGTGTAGTACCTTCCAGAAGGAAATGAGCTTTGAGGCGGAAGGGGAGCAGTGACAACCTTTACCTGGAAAAGTTCTGGGCACAGAGGAGCATGATGCATTTGTTGTATTTCACAGAATCACAGAATCTTCATGGTTGGAAGGGACCTTTGAGATCATAGAGTCTAAGCACACAAAAAAAAAAGAGAACACCACACCCACCCACAAACAGACACAAACCAACGATCTCAGGCACTACAGTGCTCTGAAGTGCCATGTCTACACATTTCTTAAGTACCTCCAAGGTATTCCCCTGGCCTGAATACAATACCCGATGTGAGCATGTTTCTGCTGCAGCCTGTGTGGTCACAACGGGGAGGAGCTTCAGGTCTTCACACACCAGCTTGAGGAACATTCTTACTTTTTCTTCCAGGAAGTCAACAAGTTCCTCCTCTGGATGGTTAGCCTTTGATCCTACAGTGCTGGAACCCAACTAGCTGATTTCAGGATCCTGGCAGTCAGGTAAAATGCTCATGCTGTTTCTTACACCTTTTTTCACAACCATCCCCAAGCGATTTCTGAGTACGGGACGCTGGCGCAGTCAGACCTTTAGCTTGACCAGCTACTCCTGGTTTTCACCTCAGCCATCAGGTGTGTGCTTTCAAAGCCTTTTATTTCTTGTTCGTGGAATTTTATGTCCCTGTCTTTGGGGGAGAACAAAGTTCCATTTTATTCCTATCACTCCTGAGTTTCTCTGGGCTGGGAGTAAGTCAGAGGCAGGTTGTTTGTAAGTCGTTATTTCACAGCTCGGTGTGAACGCATTCATGTAAAGCCACATTCTGCCCTTGTTTACGCTCTGCAGCTCCGGTGGTTTCGCTGGGGATTTGATGGAGGAAATAAGGTCAGGATGCAGCTCTTTTGAGTCCAATCCCACCAAACTTAACTCTGGCAAAAAAAAGCTTGTGGGTTTCCTCCTCCGAATACCCAACGCCATGGAAGGAAACGTATGCTCCTCCAAGTGACCATGGAAACCGGTGCCTGGGTTTCCAAGGTGATTTCCTGGCAGGAGGCCAAAGGAGGAAGCAGTAACAAAACAGGATCCCGGGCAGCAGAAAGCATCCACATTCCTGGCGATGCAGCAGCCCGCGCTGAGGAGGCTGAAACCACAGAGACAAACAGAGCAAACTCCTCACTTTAAAATCACCACAGGTGTCAAACACACAGCAGAGGATGGGTAACTCAGTCTGTGGTCCCAGCTTCCTCACCATCTATATGTTTTGTTTGCTGCTTCTGTCTGATGAGTATCAGTCTTATCCCACTAGTATCTTCAGGCTCATATAAGCTCGCTTTTGATAGAAAAATAAAAGAGAAAAATTACATGGAGAAAGAAAAAAGAAGCTACTTAAAACCAAGTCATACTTTGAGGTTAGGAAATTCTCACACTCTGTAGACAAATATATATTTTTAATGTTTCATAGTTGTAAATAAGAGTATTTTTCTATCTTGCATTTTGCAAGGCATGGAAGATATATGAAAAAGGATCAATTTCTCTTTGAAGTGCAATGAGGAGACTTTGCAGAGCACATTGGTATTCCTCCTGGGGCTCCAAGCCAGGGTACAGCAGAACCCCTCCTTCCACATCTTTCAGGGGGATCTGGACTCTTCCTGTCTGCCTTCTCAGCATAATTCCTTCCTGGAGCAAAGGTGAAATACAGTGAGGTACAACCTGGCACAACAAGGTGGAGAAGGAGGAAGGACCAGACCGTTTCCTTTTGCAGAAGAGAAGAAGGGGGGTTGGTATGCACATACAGACAGACGTATGTGCTCCTCCAACTCCTGTGCAAGCGTTAAAGCCTGTCACAGAACGCTCTCACGTCATGAATTGTGGAGTCTGCTGATATACACCACTTACACGACCACAGGCAAGTACAGACATAGCCTCTAACAGCGGAACAACCCAGCAACAGGGATGTTGCTGAAGATTACATGAGGGACTGTTGCAAATTAAGACCAGCCCCAGCAGGAGAGCTACTCGTCCTGATATAAAAAGTCTGATCCAGAAATAGCAGAAAGATGTTTCCTTTCTGCTGGAAGAGAAGGAGACAAAACTCAAAGGAGTTTGAGGCTTCCCTCTACCTGTTGAGAGGAACTGCTGAGTACTAAAATCGCAAACATGACTCAAACTGTTGCTAAGTGTTTTCTTGTGCGTTTATATTCATGCTTTCAGCCATAAGTAAAGCCTTATGAAGCTTGATTGCCAGGTTTTTCATTAAAGCCAGAAAGTCCTATCCTACCCCTGCTGGATACAGTTATTGACAAGTTATTTTAAGATTGTTTCATGGCCAAAGGGTAGAACCAAATTATCCTTAAAAGTGCTGCAAAGTATTTTGACATTAAGTCTTCACTTATCTAATTGTGGGGTTGGTTTCAGAATTCTGCTTCTTCCCCTCTCTTCAACTTTTAATGGAAAACCTGTGCTTGCAATTGGTGGAGATGTACAATAGCAGTCGCTGAAAGCACTTTGCTTACCACAAGCACCGAGCCTTCCTGAAAGCGCACAGAGGGAGCACTTGTTTATCCCGCTGGAAGTACAGTAAAAATGAACACAAGCTGCAGCGTGGGATGCGTCGGCCACCGCAGCCGGGGGAGATGGTGACGACGAAGGGAGGGGATGTAACCCGCATGAGTTAGTCTGACTGTGCCAAGACAACCCTTTCTGACCTTATCATCGACAAACTCCCATATGCGTATTTATCACAAGGTAAATTCAGTTTTTTGCTCCTCTGAGAGTATATATATCCCACTGTTAGCACTGCCCATATAACTCTCAGTTATACGGCATGGCTGTGTCTGCTCCTCTCCTTTACTTTCCCATCCAGACTTTACCTGCATCTGGACATGGTAATGCTGCACTACGCTCAAATTAGTTTAATGATTTCCTTGGGGTTCAGATCACTATTAAATGTAGCTCTTCACATCTTCTCAGAGCACTAAGACAAAATCTGTTGGCAGTCTTGCAGGCATGGGACGTAATTTCTCCATCGGTTGAACATGATGCCCAGGTACCGCGGCTAATTCAGAGCAGCTTGGTATATCCCCATGCAAAGGGCAACAACACACCCAGGTACTAGCACAGGCTTTGAAAGGACTAGTCATGTTAGTAATGTGTCATACCTCAACTAACTAACCCAAGTGGCTGACTTTGCTTTCCATACCACCTACCTGTAGTAGTGTTTGTAGTCTATGAAGTGCTTGCAGGGTGAGGCAGGATGACTGAGAACATGCTCTCTCTTGAAGAATGAGTAAGATTTGCTACAGTCATTTCCTGTGACCTGGGGATATCCAGACAGATATGGGACTAAACTGGGTTTTTGTAAGTACAGTTAAAGTATTGTAAAACTAGTACAGCACACCACAAATGAAATGATTGTGTGTGATTGTTCATAATTCACCTGGTGAAATAACCCCTTTAATACCCTGAAATTTAAATATGCTGAACTATTTGAGGTGAGACATTTGTGTTGAAAAATAAAACTATTTGAACTCTGAGTTTATTACTCAGAGATATCCATTGGCCACATATAGACCTTTCCTAAGAATTAAAAGCTTTGTATTAAAAAAGTAGAAATATTTGACAAAAAAATTGCCATATAATTACCATGTCCACATGCCGTACTAAGGACAGCTAGTGAAAGAAGGTAAAATGAACACATAGGTAGGAGCCAGCAGAAGACTTGGCAGCACTTATGAGACTTTTACACAGAGTAATTACACACGCCACTGGTCTGAGATCAATTATTTATATCCTCTTTTATATATTGTAGCTCACCTTTTATTGGCAATTGTTATTACCAATTCACTTCAATAGAGGGCAAAAGAGACTGAAGTTGTCATTTCAGACTGGAAGTTGCATGCAAGAGTGAGAATTAAGAAATCTAGGAGGATTACATACACTTGGAAACATGACCAAAGTGAAAGAAAAGTACTAGAGCAGTACAGGGTTTGGGTAATTTTAATTTCCCTTAATGCTTCGCTGCTCTCCCTATCTGTGAATCATACTGAAATAAACACAAGAGCTTGGTGAAACAGAGTGAACTCCAAACTCTTCTCAGTCATTTTTCTGTAGTCTTGAACAGATTGTAAGCACTAATTTAATAGTACTAGGAAAATACACAGTTTGGTGAACTGGAAGCACATTCTCCTATGTTTTCTTTTGCTGACTTTTAATGCAGCAAATTTCTGAATAATTTGGTGCACTTAAGGGAATTTCTTGTGGGGAATGACCGCTTTGTTTTTATTTTCTCTCTGATTTTATTTCTCCATTAGAATAGGGGTTTTGCAGGCCATCTAGTAGCACATTTCAAACAGTCTGTTTTCTGCTACTGAGTTCCAAACTCTTTCAGTAATGCTTTAAAACTCACCTGCTTTCAGACACAAAGGTACAGCAATATCCCAGCAGTTATTAAAAAGTCTAATGTTTTATGAAATGTGAAATAACAGACTTTTTTTGGTCTCTGGGTTAATTACTTCTTTCATTTCACCTAAGAATGCAGAACAGAAAGACGGCTGTGTTCTCTGCTCTGCAATGGATCCCACCACTTTGACCTTCGCATCCTTAAAGAATTCCTCACACAGTGATACTTTGTCTCCCGCTATTCTTCCCAAATTTTGTCTTCACTGATATAATTTGCTGTAGCGGCCTTAATACAGTATCTTTCAATAATTGATAGCTTTCCCACAAAACTCTTTCCCTCCGAGGTTGTTTTTTTTTCAGTACACTTGACCTACCAGTCCTCCACATTTGCTGACTCTCTGCTTTCTTGATGCTCATGGTCTTCTTTCCGCTATGACTATGGGTTAAGCAATATGGATTTTGTCCCCCAGCAGTTTGCGAGCACTGTGAAAGACAACATTGGAATTCAAAATTATCTTGACAAATGGGAAAGAGTTGATCAAATGAGGAAATATAATAAAAATAAAGGGGACAAAAATATCCACTTAGAAGCAGAAAGGCAACTGCAGAAAATCAACTACAGAAATACAGAAGGGGAAATAGCCTGACTAAGAACTCAATAGCAGAAATTAATCTAAGACTTACTGCAGAGTGCAATAGAAATATGAGATGACAACATGATACTGCTGCAAAAAAAAAAGTAATTGTCATTCTGGGATATGTTAGAAAGAGCATCACATTCAAAATGGTACAGCAAATGTATTCACTGTGGGTGAGTTCTTACCTGGAATACAATATTTGTTATTGGGGACTGTACCTTCAAATAGAGTTACGAAATGAAAGAAGGTGTACAGAGTTACTGACTTGTAATGGAAATATTAAGGGGCAGAAATGAAGTCTGAGCAGATATAACTGAATAAGGGCAAGAAGAAACAGCAGAACAATGTAAAAGATGGACCAAGTTAATAAATAAGGACATAGCCCACAAGTCCACAGTTGAGGACTGTTGCCTGTGTTAAGCCCAAGAGGCACTCCAGTAAAACCAGCCACAGTCTACCTGTCAGCAGAAGACCCTACACCCTAACACGAGGAAAATGGAAAGAAGTTTACAGCACATCACCTAGACCATTCCTTTTCCTTTCACCCCAGCTGGAATACAGACTATGGCCTTAAGAAAGTTGGAGCACACTTGCCTAAAATTTATTGAGCTAGAAGTAAGCAAAATTCTGATGCAAAAGAATCATGCCATGGTAATTTTTGACCAGGTATAGAAAACCTGTCCAAAAATTAGTTTGTCATTGTTTAACAGATATGATGAGGACCTGACACCTGGTGTCCCTTCACAGAATCACAGAATGGTTGAGGTTGGAAGGCATCTCAGGAGGTCATCACGTCGAACTTCCCTGCTCAAGCAGAGCCACGTAGAACTGGCTACCCAGCACCATCTCCAGGCAACTTTTGAATATGTCCAAGGATGGAGACTCCACAGCCCCTTGTCCTCTGTGTTGGACACAAGTGACCCAGGCCAGATCACCTGAACACTTATATCTTGGTTCTTGTGAGTATGCAGGTGTGAGAGTGTAAGTGAATAAATCATTGAGAAAATGACTGTGTGTGGCTAAAGCCAATGTACTTGGAGATTTTGTAAAATAATATCACCTTCTCTCTCTGTAGAGTCTCACACTGAGTTTTTTTACACTAACTTCTAAGCAGAGAGGAAAGTACAGGCAGTGGTATGTGCTGGAAGGCTGAAAGACCGGGGTTTGTGTTGCCTGGATGAGAAAAGCTTCAGAGGAATTAAGGTGAAAGTCTTCCATATGTATTACATTATTATTAAGAGGACAACAGCCAGCTGTTCTCATGGATGCTGGAAGAAGGACAAGAAGAAAACAGCTTCAACTGTTGCAAAATGATTTTTGCTGAGTATCAACAGGAGTGAAACCCTGGCAAGAACTTACCTGGGGACCTTATGGTTTCCTCACCAGAGACAGAGAAGCATATGACCTGCAAATATTTGTCACCAATGTCTGGATACTTTCAAACCTATCTTACTGCTGGGGGCTGGACCAGACTGGTGATCAACAGTGCATTTTTGATGCTCAGTGCCAGATTTGTTGCCAAAGGCCCCGTGACTCAGAGACCCTGGTGCCAGCCCAGATGCATGTCAGTTACAGACCTGGTGCCTGTGCCAAAATTTTGTCACCACTGGACTAAACAATCTCTTTTAGTCTCTTCCTAACCTATGTTGTTATGGTTGCTATGAAACCCTTACTCATGGAAGCAATTTTTTCCACTGGCTCCATGGACTTCTGCTCTGTTTCTCACTGCGAGGAATGTTAAAACAATTTTATTTCTTTTTCAATAAAATTGAAAACAGCTACACTTGAACTGGAGGGGAAAAAAGAATTTGTTTTAGCCTAACTTTTTCATTTCAGCTGACTTTTGAAAAACTCTGTTTGTTGGCTAGATGTTACACAACTGTAATTCTTTGAGCAGATCTTTTGTTATTATCCGTCTGACAAAGAGATGGCAGCAGGGTGGTGCTGTTGCATTTTTCTCTTCCTTTGCTTTTTTGGGTTTTTTTAATCTCTATTTTTCAGGAGTAACCAAACTGAGCTTCTAACGCTTTGGTGATTTGCCAAAAGCACACATGGAAATATTTGCATCGGGTATAAAGTTAAAAAAACAAATAGCTGTGCATCTTCAAAAAGTTTTAGAGGAATCTTAGACACAATACTCCCATGGCCTTTTCAGATAACTGCAAAACTTGGCTCTAAAGCAAGCTGTGAGATTGAACATTCAGGTATTGAAGGCTGAATGAAGCCTACAAAATCTTTATGTTGTGTAATTGCTGGGTGAAATCTTACAGTGAGAGCAGGACTGAAGAGGCAGATCCTCTACCTGTACTTTTAGTAGGCTCAAGTTAAAAAAATAGTTTGTGTAGAGCCTGGTTTTGAAGTGCTCCTCTTTTCTACACTTTTTTGGGGTTTTGGTTTTTTTTGGCACTTTGCAACTTTTATATTACATTTTCATTCATGAAATGTGAAAATAGGAAGCGGGTAAATAAGGTAACAGTGATGTCCTTGGGATGTATCCGAGAATGCACAAATCTCACGTCCCATTCATAAGCTGTACCACGTCTGTACCAATCCCCACTCTCCTCCTACTATTTAGGATGTCACCAGTGGGACCACACTTAGGGGAGCACCCACAAGGAAGGAGGGCACCTGATTATTACACAACCCAGGTATATAAAGATGTTGCTGCAACTGTTTGCTGGACACGTTGAAACCATGCGGTGTCTGTGGCCGAGTCAGCCTGGGGTAGATGCTCCTGGCAAGGAGCAGGGTAAATTCGCCCTGTCCTTGTAACCTCACCAAGTGTGAAACCTGACAAGGACTTGTGACAATGAGTAGGGCACGTGCTGAGATGGTCAGAGGCAGACTGGCTGTGTCACGAGGCGGCACACTGTACGTCAAACTTGGGACACAAGAAAACACGTCTTATCATAGAATCATAGAATCGTCTAGGTTGGAAGAGACCCTTGAGATCATCGAGTCCAACCATCTACCCTACTCTACAAAGTCCTCCCCTACACCATATCCCTCAGCACCACATCATTAGCCCCTACTGAATATGCCCCCATCATATTGCCCTCCTTCTCCGGTTCAGCTCTGTGCTGCTTGCTTTATCTAACAGAGTGAGAAAAATGCTCAGTGTCCGATGATGCAGATAATGCTCATTTGCTAATACCCGTGCTGGCATCAAGAGGGTCAAGAGAGGTAGTTTCTGTTCTGATGAATTCACACATGTCGTTGCAGACTACTTCTCTTTCCTAGCAAGCAATGTGGGCGGGTCTTTGCTAAGCAAAGCTGCTCCAAAACTTCCCAGTTAAATTTCTCAACTCATTTTTGTCTGAAAGTGCTTGCACTTAGACTCGCTGTAGTGTCGTGACCCTAAACCACAGCTGCTTGACAACAGATAACCATGTTAGCAAGTGACACGCTTATCTGACAAATGGCTTTTGGTCCAGATTGTTGTCTATACAGTTTAGACATCCTGGGTCCTGTGGGACGTTTTGGTATCAGCAATAGACTAGAGATTGAAAATAGATTGCTTATAGGTATTTATTGCTTTATACAGAATAAAAAAGTCTATCTTGCTCTTTTCTGTTTTCCCCAAACAGGACTCCCCCATTTCTTCAATCCATTTTTCCAGTCTTGTTTTCATTTCTTCCCACTATTCAAGCTCAGTCCAGTTCTCCTCTGGGCATCCCCTAGATGTCTTTCTGTTTGAGGAACTCTCTGCTTTTCCCTCGGAACCAATATATGTGAGTAGATTGGTAGATTGCTGAGCACTCAAATCCCTTTTTGTCAGCACTTCTGCCCCCTTGGCATTCCTGCATAACGACAATTCTGCATTCCCTGTATTGCAAAATTCTCCTAGTTTCTATCTGCAGATGAAGTTAGAGATGAGGACAACCTCTCACCTGTAAAACGCTCAACTGAGTTGAATGCATCAGTAGAGCTCTAGAGGTGGGCTTTTTTATCAGTCTTTGAGCCTTCCCTCTCCAAATTCTGCTATCTTCTCCAAATAACTCTGCCAATACTTCCTGGTTTGGGGCTTTTTATCTCTGTGGGCTTCACATTTTCAGAAGTGTTTATCAATGGTGAATCCTTCAATGTTTGGGTGCACAATTTGACATATTTTTAAAAAGATTCAGGGTTTTCACTCCTGATCTGGTTTTCAAGAGGTAAACATATGGACAGAACCAGGAAGATCTTTGAAAACTCATCACCCTGGATCCTGTTAAGAAAAACTGTTCCCAAATTAGTTTTAAGATGTTGTTTGATCAGTTTAAGATAGAAGAGGAAATGGCCTCAAGGAGGGGCCAGGGGAAGCTTAGGTTGGCTATTAGGAAAAATGTCTTCACCGAAAGGGTTGTCAAACGTTGGAACAGGCTGCCCAGGGGAGTGGTGGAGTTGCCATCCCTGGAGGTATTTAGAAGATGGGTAGATGTGGTGCTGAGGGACGTGGCTTAGTGATGGTTTTGTCAGTGTCGACGGTTGGACTCGATGATCTGAAAGGTGCCTTCCAACCTAGACAGTGCTATGATTCTATGATATGATCATATGATATGGCCAACTGCCAAAAAAGAAAAAAGAAAACCAAACCAGGACGAAACGCCCAATGATTGATACAGTATTTTTCCTGCTTCCCTTTTTTAACTCATTCAGGATGCTGTCAGTGAAGTAAGTAAACGTGCCTGCTTACAGTGCAGGACTTTGACAACCACCTCTGCCCCTCTCTGCCGGGAGATCCGTTGGGTGCCTTCTGCCCACAGCTCCAGCAAGTTGCAGGTTGGAGGGTGACAGGGGTGTCGGGCTCTGAGGAGACCCATCGCTCCCGGAGCATCCCCTCGCCCGGGCTCAGCGCTGTCGGGCAGGAGCTGTGCCGGGGCTGCCACCCCCGGGACGGGCTGTGGGGCGACAACCCGGCGCCCAGCTCGCCCGGGCAAGGGCGGACTCGCCCTCCGGGAGGTGGTGGCGACCGCCCGCCCCTCCCGCCCCTCGCCGCCGCTCCGCCTC
>JAHREE010147026.1:0-48910 GCA_033628505.1 Tringa tobata | reverse complement strand
TAGCCTCCAAACTACCTTTGCTCATTTTCCAGGGACCGGGCTCAAAAGATTCCGAATGTCCAGATATGATTCCCACACCCAAAATGTATGCCATAACAAATTGTATTTTTCTGGAGCTTTCTCTGGGAACTACTTGCATTGCCACCCAGGCTTTGGGGCTGCGGCCCTGCCTGGCCACACTAGCCTCCAAACCACCTTTGCTCATTTTCCAGGGACCGGGCTCAAAAAATTCCAAATGTACTGATGTGACTGCCACACCTAAAGTGTATACCTTAACAAGTTGTATTTTTCTAGAGCTTCTCTGGGAACTACTTGCATTGCCACCCAGACTTTGGGGCTGTGGCCTTGCCTGGCTACACTAGCCTCACAACCACCTTTGCTCATTTTCCAGGGATCGGGCTCAAGAAAATCCATATATTCGGATATGACTCCCACGCGCAAAGACTATGCCCTAACAAGTTTTATTTTTCTGGAGCTTCTCTGGGAACTACTTGCATTCCCACCCAGACTTTGGGGCTACAGCCTTTCCTGGCCACACTAGCCTCAAAATCACTTTTTCTCCTATTCCATTGACCGAGTTTCCAAAAATTCCAAATATCTATACATGACACCCACATCCAAAGTGTATGCCTTAAGAAGTTGTATTTTTCAGGAGCTTGTCTGGGAACTACTTGCATTGCCACCCAGACTTTGGGGCTGTGGGCTTTCTTGGCCACACTAGCCTCAAAACCACCTTTGCTCATTTTCCAGGGATTGAGCTCAAAAAATTCCATATATTCGGATGTGACTCCCACACGCAATATGTCTGCACGAAAAACAAGTTCTATTTTTCTGGAGCTTCTCTTGGAATGACTTGCATAGCCACCCAGACTTTGGGGCTGCAGCCTTCCCTCGTCACACTAGCCTCTAAAATACCGTTTCTCATTTTCCAGGGACTGGGCTCAAAATATTCCAGATATCCATATATGACTCCCATATCCAAAGTTTATGCCTTAACAAGTTTTATTTTTCTGGAGCTTCTCTGGGAACTACTTGCATTGCCACCCAGACTTTGGGGCTGCCGGCTTTCCTGGCCAATCTAGCGTCTAAAACCAACATGTTCATTTTATAATGGCCAGGCCCTAAAAATTTCAAATGTCCGAAAGTGACATCCACACCCAAAGTTTCAGAAAAAACAACTTGTCTTTTTCTGGAGCTTCTCTTTGAATAACTTGCGTTGCACCTCAGACTTTGGGGCTGCGGGCATTCCTGCCCAATGTTCCCTCAAAACCAACATTTTCATTTTATAGTGAAGAGGCCCTAAAAAATTTCAAATCTCCGGACGTGACTCCCACATCCAAATGTCTTCAAGAAGAACACGTCTTTTTATGGAGCTTCTCTGGGAACTACTTGCATTGCCACCCAGACTTTGGGGTGTGGGGCAGGATTTGGCTGGTCTCAGTAAAACGCCTAGTACTGCTCAATTCATAAAAGGAGACGTGGTGGAACTTGTTGGCTACAGGCCCTGGGAGGAATAAGATAAGAGCTTTACTTATAAGGAACAGGGTGAATAGCCATCCTGTAAAGGAGGAATTTGTCCTTCCACAAAAATATTGCCGCAGTTAAAAGAAGCAGGTGTTTAGAATAGTTTTTTAGCATTTTTAGCATTAGCCAATCTGTGAATGCCTAATGTAAAATGTAGAATGTAGAACAATCAGCCTGTAACACGATATTAAAGACGCCAATTAGCTTGAAACACACTGTTTAAGGATTAGTATAAATGTATGTAAGTAACGGTAATAAAGTCGACATGTTGCTTGCATCAAGCTGTGTCCCGTCTCTCAATTGTGGCAAATTGGTGACCCCGACGTGATTCCAGGGCTGAAGAACCACCTATCTGCATGGCCTGCTGCGAGTCCCACAGAACGTTGAATGAGCTGCTGAAAGGAAGCAGGAGCCATCCGGCCTGAAATCCCTCTGGACTAGAGAGGTGAGCTGTGGGAAACATGGGAAATCAAGCTTCTTCCTCAGAGAGAGACATGTATGAGCTTATGAAAGCTCTTCTTCAAAAGCATGGAAAGACTGTCTCTGAGCACGATCTTAAGGCGATGCTTAAATGGGTACAAGTGAAAATACTCACTGTAACTGCATCTACTGTTTTTACGCGGGAGCTTTGGGATGATGTGGGGGTGAAGCTATGGGGTGCGGCAACAACGGGGAACACTGAAGCACAGTGCATGCTCCCGTGATGGAGGAGTATTTTTGAGACTTTGAAAGCCCAGGAAAAATGTCACAAAGACAATGCAGAGGGAGAAGGAGACTCTCCTGCGCTACCTCTGCTATCCTCAGAGGATCAAAAAACCCCTGAGCCTTGGGAGTTATGTGCCATGGGGTACCCCCCAGAAGAGGACCCCTTTGATCCGGGGCCGGTGGACCCTGAAAAAGAGCCAGACCTCTACCCCCCTGACCCACACGACGTGTGGGCTAACATAAGGTACCAAGCCTTGAAGGAGGGAGAGCTGGAAATTGCAAAAATGATAGTGGCCCCCGTGATTTATCAGAGTCAGGGGGCACAGTGGGAGGCTTTATCTTTTCCAGTAGTTAAGGAGTTGCGCTGTACTGTTACTGAGCATGGGCTTTCCTCCCCGTACTTTCCAAGTTTATTATCTTCTGTCTTTGACACTTATGTTATGACTCGTCACAATTTAAGATCTTTGGCGAAACTGTTACTGACTCTGACACAGCACACTTTATGGGAGTCTCACTGGAGGCGGGGGCTCCAAGCTCTTCTCGCAACTTACGTAGATCACGGTAACGCGGCTATAGCTGCGCTGACTATAGAGCACCTCACAGGCATGGGCCAGCACTCTGATCCAGTAGCTCAGGCTCGAGATATCCCACAGGAAGCTCTTGAAGCAACTCGTGAAGAAGTGAAAAAAGCCTTTTTTAAGGTCCCTGACTTAGAGAAGCCACAAAAAGCCTTCACTACGATTACCCAGGAACCCTGAGAGCCTTATATGCAGTTTATTGATAGATTGAAACAGGCTTTGGAGCATCAGATAGACAATCCAGAAGCGCGGGAGATTTTGTTGTTAAAGCTAGCCATTGAAAATGCTAATGTGGATTGCAAAAAGCTATTGAAATCTCTCCCAAATCCAAACCCTACATTGGTTGAAATGGTACAAGCCTGTAATAGAATTGGTACTGTAGATCATAAATTTGAAGCTATGGCTGCTGCTTTTGCAGCCATGCATGGCTCGGTGGGACCCGGGAATTGTTATGGTTGTGGCAAACCTGGTCATCTGAAGAGGAATTGTTTAGCTACTAATGCTGGTGCCAGACCCCAGGCTCCTGGGATTTACCCTAGATGCCGAAAAGGGCGTCATTATGCTAATCAATGTCGGTCTAAGTATGGTTTCCAGGGTCAACTGATACAGGGAAACTGATCACGGAACGCGGGGCAGCGATGCGCGCAGACACAAGTACCGCAGCCGACGTTCCATCCCCCACGGAGGGAAGCAGCAGCAGTGCCTCAAGTCTTCGCCCAGCAACAGCCGGTAGCGCCGGATTGGACCTGGCAACCTCCCACACAGTAACGTTACTCGATTCCTCGGTTTACTTATTGTCAACAAATATCTCGGGACCCTTACCCCCTAAAACACAAGCGCTATTGTTGGGAAGATCAACTACAACATTGTCAGGGCTTTTTGTACTACTAGGGGTTGTTGACTCTGACAGTTCTGATGAAATTAAGATTATGGCATGGACTCCGTTTCCTCCCTGCACAGTTCCGAAAGGTAGTCGCATAGCACAGTTGATATTGATTCCCACACGGACGGACTCCTGAATTCCTAGCCAGCTTCAACAAAGGCAAGGAGGGTTTGGATCTACAGGGAACCCACAAATTTTATGGGTGCAGTCTATTTCTCAGAAGCGACCTGTATGTCAATGTACCCTTATCTATGGGGGACAGCAAGTCGTGCTAAATGGAATCATTGATACCGGAGCGGATGTTACAGTAATCTCTCAGGCCAAATGGCCCCCACAATGGCCATTGAGGCCATTGCGGCCAATGGGAAACCAACGTTTCCCAACCACTGGTAGGGATCGGAGGAACTGGTAGCACCCACCAAAGTTTGGAATTAATCCAAATTCAAGGACCGGAGTGGCATATTGCCTCTGTTAAGCCCTTTGTGTTACCTGTTCCTATGGTTCTGTGGGGGCATGATGTGCTGTCTCAGTGGAGAATGTTCATTCGGACACATTTTTAGATGGGGTCACTGAAGTGCGCGACACCCTAAAATTGACATGGAAAACTGATGCCCCTAGTTGGGTAATCAATGGCCCCTACCACTGGAAAAGCTTCGTGCCCTCCAAGAATTAGTTACAGAGCAGTTAGCAAAAGCATATTGTGCCTTCTACTAGTCCTTGGAATTCACCTGTTTTTGTTATTAAGAAACAAACTGGCAAGTGGCGCTTGCTCCATGACCTTAGTAAAATTAATGACACTAGCCTCAAAAATACTAGCCTCAAAACCACCTTTCTTCATATTCCAGGGTCTGGGCTCAAAAAATTCCAAATCTCTGGAGGTGACTCCCACACCCAAAGTGTCCGCAAGAACAACTTGTCTTTTTCTGGAGCTTCTCTAGGACCTACTTGTATTGCCACCCAGACTTAGGGCTGTGGGGTTTTGTGGACAAACCAGCCTCTAAAAGCAACTTTTTTCATTTTATAGCGACCAGGCCCTAAAAAATTCCAAATGTCCGGAGGTGACTCCCACACCCAATGTGTCCGGAAGAAGAACTTTTCTTTTCCTGGAGCTGCTCTGGGACCTACTTGCATTGCCACCCAGACTTTGGGGCTGTGGGGTTTGTGGCCAAACAAGGCTCTAAACCCAACTTTTTTCATGTTATAGCGACCAGGACCTAAAAAAATTCCAAATGTCCGGAGGTGACTCCCACACCTAAAGTGTCCGCAAGAAGAACTTGTCTTTTTACGGAGATTCTCTGGGAACTACTTCCATTGCCACGCAGACTTTGTCGCTGCGGGTTTTCTGACCCACACTAGCATGGAATCCACATTTCTTCATTTTCCAGGGTCTGGGCTCAAGAAATTCAAATTGTCCAGAGGTGACTCCCACACCCAAAGTGTCTGCAAGAAGAACTTGTCTTTTTCTGGAGCTTCTCTGGGAACTATTTGCATTGCCACCCAGATCTTGTGGCTATGGGGTTTTGTGGCCAAACTAGGCTCTAAACCCAATTTTTTTTATTTTATAGCAACCAGGCCCTAAAAAATTTAAGACGTCCAGATCTGATTCCAACACCCAAAGTGTCCGCAAGAAGAACTTGTCTTTTTCTGGAGCTTCTCTGGGAGCTACTTGCTTTGCCAGCCAGACTTTGGGGCTGTGGACTTTCCTCGCCACTCTAGCCCCTAAAATCAACCCTTTTTAATATTCCAGAGTCTGGGCTCAAAAAATTCCCAACATTCGAAGGTGAATCCCACACCCAATGTGTCCTCAAGAAGAACATGTCATTTCCTGGAGCTTCTCTGGGAACTACTTGCATTGCCACCCAGACCTTGGGGCTGCGGGGTTTTGTGGCTAAACTAGCATCTAAAACCATATTTGTTCAATTTATAGCGACCAGGCCCTAAAAAATTCCAAGTGTCCAGAGGTTAATCCCACACCCAAAGTGTCCGAAGAAGAATTTGTTCTTTTCTGGAGCTACTCTGGGAACTGCTTGCATTGCCACCCAGACTTTGGGACTGCGGGCTTACCTGGCCAATAGTCCCTCAAAATCACATTGCTTCATTTTCCAGGGTCTGGGCTCAAAATATTCCAAATATCCGAATCTGATTCAAACAATCAAAGTGTCCGCAGGAAGAACGTGTCTTTTTCTGGAGCTTCTCTGGGATGTACTTGCATTGCCACCCAGACTTTGGGGCTGCGGGCTTTCCTTGCGACTCAAGCCTTTAAAATCACCTTTTTTTATTTTCCAAGGACCGGGCTCAAAAAACTCCAAATGTCCAGATATGATTGCAACACCCAAAGTGCCGGGAAGAACAACTCCAGGGTTCTGTTTCCAAACTAGCCTCTAAAACCAACTTCTGTCATTTTATAGCAACCAGGCCCTAAAAAATTCCAAATGCCCAGAGGTGACTCCTACACCCAAAGTGTCCACAAGAACAACTTGTCTTTTTCTGGAGCTACTCTGGGAACTACTTGCATTGCCACCTAGACTTTGGGACTGCAGTGTTGTGGTAAATGATTTAGCACCCTCAGCTGGGATTAAAGCTCTGTGATAAATGAGTTAGCACCCTCAGCTGGGATTAAAGCTCTGTGATAAATGATTTAGTCTCAAACAGGATTCCAATTAAAGTTTACAATTTATTAAACGAGTAAAGACAAGCAAACAACACTGGGTGCACCGGGAGTCTCTGCTTTACCAAGACCCACACTGAAGTCTGTGAGGTCTTCTTTTTCATACAGTTCGTGGTTTCATTCCCCGAAGTCTCCTCCTTCTCTCGATTCTTCAATTCTACGTCGCTTATGACATTCTGCGCTTGCACCGGCAGTTGCTAGGGGGTCTGCTGCCTCCTTTCGGTGGTCTTCTGGGATGAAGGCTGTAGTCTTCCTCACCGACATTTATCTTACCCCACAGATTAAGCAAGCGTGTTATGCCTTGCATTGCATATGCTTCCACAGACTCGTTAACCACAAAGCAAGTGTTTCCTGCCTTGCATTGCATTAATTGCATAAGACTCCACAGATTCGTTAACCACATCCCGGATTAACCATCAGTCCCTTGTCTTATAAGGATGTTTAATCTATTTCTAAACAGTTCTCCTTTCCTATCGTACTAAATGCCACTTTACACTTTGTACACCAACATATTTGGCAACGAGCTATTTGACACAAATCGCATCAACATATTTCACATCTTTATATCCCATGTCTACCTACTTGATGATCTCTCCAGAAAGTCAAGTCATAATTACTTATGAAAGAGGATGGAAGTCAGAGGGAAGGGGAGAGAACGGATGACATTGGTGGAAAATAGGAAAAGTGTAGGCATGCAATTTAAAAAAGGAAAGAGGCCAAGTTATCCTGAAGACCTGCTCAGCCCAGCTGGCTTTTGCTGGCAAAAAGCTGTGCAGCTGGGAAGAAAAAAAAGCTGACTTTGGTGCTGGGATGCATACGACTATCTGAGGGCAGATCTGAAGCTGCAGAAAAGCCTTCACAGGGCTCCTTTCCACTCTCTTCCTGCCTGTGTGTGTTCTGTGACTTCCTCCTTTCCCTGCAGTCCTCCAAGATAAACAGGGATGTGGCACCTCTCCCACCCATGCGCCATGAGGGGATAGCAAATAACTGCATCTGCAAAAGCAAAGGGGCAGTTGCACCTCTGCTTGAGATACCTGAAGCCTCCCTGAGCCCCAGGAGTCCCTCCTGCATCAGCATTTCCTTGCGCTACAGGGCCTGTCAGCACTGGGGAGCCCTGGGGACAGAGCCCAAGACTTGTGTCCAGTCCCCATGGGGAGGGCAAGGGGCTCTGTCCTTCCTGCTGGCCGCAGGAGGATGCCCTGGGCCTCACCAGGACAAGCCATTTCTCCTCCTCAGCACCTGGGGAAGGCCAGGCTGGAACAAGTCTCTAACTGCTGGGCTCAGCTGGGGGCTGGGACTGGGGCAGAGCAGTATCTCCTGCCAGGCGCCAGACTGGCCCACGCCAGCGGCTCTGTTCATGCAGCTCCTCCTGCTCAGGGCTGTGGCGGGAGCACAAACAGACCTGCGTTTTGGGCCAGATTCTCCCTACGTTGGGGCAGCCTCTCCCCAGCCCAGTGTCCCAGAGACGACGAGCCACTGCGGGAGGGGAGGCTCTGTGAGGACTGGCCCGGGATTGCTGTGTCAGGCTGGCAACAGCTGCACCATTGGCCAGGGCTGAGCCAATCAGCAGAGCCAGAGGCGGCCTGTCAGTCACAGCTGGGCTGGGGCAGGGCCAGAGGGCTCGAGGAGCCTGAGGAGAAATGGGTGGGAGGGGGCAGCGGAGGCGGGGTTTGGGTTTGGATTTGGATTTCTATTTCTATTTTTATTTTTATTTCTATTTCTCAGTTCCTTTGCTCTGCTTGCTGTCCTTCCTTTTCCTGTCTCCACCTGTACATACCTGTTCCTGTCTTTCTGTCCTTCTTGCCTTCTGCTTAAACTGAGCAACCAGGTGTCCCTGTGCTCTGCTGTTTCTTTTAGCGTTGTCCTAGAGAGGATCTGTATTTTTAGGGCAAGGGATCATTTAGGAGCTGGTCTCCTGATGTAGATGGCAGAGCTCGGTGTAATTAAAGCAGAACTTGTTCTCAGCTGCTGCTTTGTGCATCTTGTAGAAAGAACAGGCTGTGGGCCTGATTTTGAAGGAGGGTTTCTTTGTTCTGTGCTTATTGCTGCTGGGGATGCTACCCAGGAGCAATGCTGGGTCTGGGGGGACAAGATGAGACCTGCTGTGAGTCCTAGTAAATGTGAACTTGAATTTATCTGGACTTGAGTGAAATCAGACCTACAGCATATGTTTTTCTTTTCCAGCTCCCAATTCCAACCAACACTGTCAGCATTAATGAACAACAGACCCTTTCCAGATGTTAGTGGCTGCAAATGAGCAGAGGACATCACTCAGGTAACGGGGCAGGTGGTCTGTAATAAGGGGTGTGTCGTTGCATGATGGTGTTGTCGGGAATGTTCTCTGGTCTTGCAACTTAAAAGCCCTTCCTTTTTGCAGAAATTGTAAGACAACGTTTCTTGCTCTGGGCTTCAGACTGGAGTTGGACTTAATGTTGAACAGCTGATATAACGGGCTCTGTAAAGTGTGGAGAGAACCATGGTTTTTTGTTGTTTTCTAACAGTCTCTGAATTTGGTAAGCAAAAGGAAGAGCAGTTCAAAGCATCTAGTTTTTTGGGGAGTAACATGCTCCTGTAGCGTGCCTGTCTGTGTGTGGTGAAGGTTTCCTTTGCTGGGCTGTGAGGCTGTGTTGGTGTAGCAAAGGGAAGAAGTATCATCTTTAAAGGTAACGAAGCTGTAGAAAAGCAAGCAGGAAAAGCTGTTTTTTTCCTGGAATGCTGCCTGACAGAACCAGTAGCAAGTAAAGGCATTTACAATTGGCTTTTGTTTGCAGTCTTCATACAGAGCTTTTGCTGTTGATTTTTTTCTGGGAAGCAAGGCAGCAGTGAGGAAAAAAAAATGGGGCTTATCTAAACAGCTGTTTTCGCTATGGGCAGGGTTTGAGCCCCTGCAGTGGAACAGGTCTTTGCTGCAGTTTATGAACACAGAAAATGAGCTGTCTGTAAGGAAAGTTTCAGCAGAAGGCTCCATTTGCTGAATTGGGTCCTCCTTATGTCATGCAAATAAGGGAAGACTTGGCAGTGTTTACATCTCAAGTGCATGTTGGTGAGTTAATGCGGCCATCAAGGTCTTTCAGGGGAACTTCTGGGTTGCAGGTCGCCTGCCTGGGTGTCCCCAAGCCCCAGGGAGACCCAGCTCCTGCTGACAGTTTTAGCGCAGAGGATGGGACAGAATGAAAGCCCTCTTTGTGGTGGACCCCAGACCCCTAAACATCAAAGGTGCCGACATGTTGCTGGCCCAGAGACATGGGGAGTTTTGCCAAGAGTCTGGTAAGGATTCCTTTTCTGCTGGAACGGGTTTCCAGACGGATTTCGCAAAGGATTGCTTTTCTGCTTGCTGTGGCTCTCTGCAGGATGGTGCTCCTGTTTGGATTTACCGGTGTAAGGGCTTTGGAGGAGAACTGGCTAAAACAGCTTTCTTTCTATGGCGGTCACTAGCATTTGTGTAGAAAAATGGAGGTTCATTTAGTAAAGCCTATGCATAGAGCTGTACTCAGACCACAGAGCTCTGTGTCCTGGAGATACGGTTCATTTGGATTCATTATTTTATCAACTGAGTGTTTCTGTGTCTTACAGGCTTGAACCCCTTGGGATTGTGATGTTGTAGTATGAGTGCTCAAGTGAAAATGTTTGGCTTGCCGTTGCAAATCATTCAAGTCCAGGCTCCCCCCAGGCACTTCCCTCTACAGCCCAGGTGAGAGCAGAGTTGGAAACTGGCCCTTCTTACCAGAGGAGTGGGAACAAGAACAGGAGAAAGTTGTTGCTGCCTCCTTTCCTATTCACCTGGGCTGCACAGTCGTCCCCAGCCTTGGAAAAAAGGCTCCTTCTGTAGTTAACAACAGGACTTTGTTAGCAGTTTGGTGCAGCCGGAGCAAAGGAGGGCATAGGCCATTTGCAGATCCAGACCTGGGTCTGTCCAGGACAAAGGAGTTCCTAACAGATTTGTAGCCAAGGCCAAAGGAAACTTCCCACAGTGCACAGTGCTTTTTACCCCTTCATAAATATGTTATCACCAATGTCATTGATGGGGTGTGATTTGGCCAGTGATGGGTCTGTGTGTACAATGGAATGTACTTATTTAGAAGCAGTCCTGTCAGGTGATGGGAGGGAGAGGGCGTTCCTTTCTTGTTCCTTCATGTGACTATTGGATGATATAGTACAAAACTGTTCTTACGTGTTCTGCAGGGGTACTACATAAGACCTTCTCTGCTCTTCTGCCCTTTCTCTTTGTCTATACTTGGCGCTTCCCATTTATGATCTCAAATCAGTCTTGTTTCCTGACTCCTAAGCCACTTAGGTCACTTGGTTTGTACTGTGGCTCTGACTTTACACTATTTCACATTGCTTGTGAGCATCAGTCTACCTCATTGATGTTTTAATTTTTAAAGTAGAGAAACTTCACTTCTAAAGTGAGTCTTCTGTCACTGCTAAAGTGACATATCTATATCTAAATATAACTGCTGGCAAAGTTGTTTACCTTCCTCTGCAGATGACTGGATGACTGCCTCCTTTTAGGAATGCCGGCTCAGCATTAATTATAGCTTTTGTTTGGGTTGTGATCTTTTCCTGCATCCTGTGAGTGTATAACGCATCAGTTCCCTGCTCAGCATCAACAAGAGAACACATCCCCTTAGGACCACAGTCCCTGCTCTTCTCTGTCGAGTACAGTGTCAAGCATGGGCTTCCTTGCCAGCATCCATGGCAGAAATAATCACAGCTATGAATAGGTATGTCCACCGGAATAAGGTGTCTGGTCTCTCACTGCAGCCTACGGAACTATATTTGGTTCAGTGGTGTTGCTTAGGACACGCTTGATCTTACCTAATAAAAGCCTTTCCTGTAGGATATGTCAAGCCAGCCTGGAATCCACTGATTGCGTGGATGGTACAGGAGGTTTGAGGCAAACAGACTTGTGTTGACAGCCATAGTGTAGACAGAACCTCTGTGTTGATGAATCCTGCTCTTTCTGCTCTGTGTGTGAGTGGACACTTCTCCAGGAGAGTACTCTGCTTTCTTTCACTTACTGTATTCCACCTGGACTAGGAAACGATCAACCCAGAGTTCTTAACACAGGCCCAGTCTGCAGAAAAGTTGATCTCTCAAAACTTTGAGCTGTTGCTGCTGTGTCAGCACCTCCTGTAAGTATGCAAGTAGATTTGTTTCAAAATTGAGAAACCCTCTGGCCTCCTGAGGTTGGTGTAGCTAGACCTAACTGCCCATTAAGTAAAAATATACAACAGTGGAGTCATTTGTATACTATGAGCATGCCCTTCCCTCACAGGAATAGAGGTAACATGGTATAAGGCCAGTGGGGAGTTCTGGTTAAAAAGGCCAAACTGGAGGAAGAGGCACAACTAGTTCTGGCAGCAGAGTCCACGTCATGTGGAGACACAGCAAGAATCATAGGGATGTGCCTGGAAAACATTGGTAGTTGCTGCACAGCAAGTGAACTGTTATGTTCTAAGCTGCAAGGCATTATTCATTCGTAGCACATCAGAATCCATCTATAATTTAGTCAAGCACCATGGATAAACCAGCAAGAACACTCTTCTTTTTGTGTCTTCTTGTCAGTGTTTTACTGTTGCTTTAAAAACCCTATAACCCTGGAGGAGGATTCTCCCAGCCTTGTACTACAGTGAGGAGGCGCTGATGGCTAAATTGGGCTCTGGTCTCCGTCTGTGCCACCACTCCAGCATATGTTGACCTTCTGCCTACAGTGATGTCTTACTGACATCCTCTCTCTTTTTTTGTCCCCACTAGATATGAAGGTGACGCAGAAAAACTTCAACTTTACCTGGAAGTTCAGTTTGCCCTTTCACTTTGTGTCTGCTGCAGGTGGCACCGATGTAGTGAAGACAAAACACAGCTATTTGACTCTGCGACCATGAGACCCCCATACAGTCAAAGGACATGGAGACTGCTGCAGGCACAGAGACCAGAAAATGGGCTTGTACATCTGCCTGTCTACTTGTGAGGTCTTGGTAGCTTTAGGTAGTTGCAGAGGTGTTCTTTTCCTTCTTGGGGTGTGTTTCTATGTGTTTCAGAAACCCAGTGCCCCTTATGTTGAGTGATGACCATTCTCCTCTGTGGCGGTGTACTCTNGATGACCATTCTCCTCTGTGGCGGTGTACTCTACCTGTTTTGCTTCCCACCTCTTCCACCCACCCCCACCCCCCCCCCAGCTCTTGCTCAGGCCTTGGCCACCATGGCCATCACAACATCAGTTGTGATAACCTGCACCCGGACTTTTGGGGATGGCTGGCAACATGGTCAAAATACTGTCTGGAGTGGGGACCCAGACATTTTGTTCCCATGAGAATATGACTATAGGTCAATTATCTTACTGTATAAATAGTGGACAGCCCCAGAGCCCTTGGAGCTCTCCTGCAGGGCAGCAGCTGCACGCCAGGATCTCCCCTTTGGTGAGGACGCTCGCTTAAGGTTCTACTCCTCGAGGTTGAGAGATTCCTTGCCACAACAGATTCTCGGTAAGTGACTAATAGAATGCTAAACTTTGAAATCTTAGCTAAGTAGTGTAAAGGATTGATTGTGCAGATATAATCCTTTAGAGATAAACTGTTGACCAAGTCTGGGACTAGGATTGGATCCAGCCGCCCCTAGACTCTTCCCTGAGAAGGAGTTTAGAAAGCAAGGCGGTCCTTTCTGAACCTCATGAGTCAAGGGGAGGGTCTTCCTGACAGCTTGTCTGACCCTGTCCTCTCTGCAGTAAATAATAGAGTGTACCCTGACATTGAATCTTGTAAAACACTATCGCATTTACTACTGGTTTTATCGCACTTACTACTGATTTTATTAAATCACTGTTTCACCTTAATAAATATTTCACTACTTCACTCTAACTAGTTAAGCTGATCACTCCGTCCGTAAGATCCTCATCAGCTCTTCAATGATGCTATCAAACTGAGCAGTTGCTTACAAACAGAATTCAGGAGATTTCATAGAATCATAGAATGGTCAGAGTTGGAAGGGACCTTAAAGGTCATGAGTTCCACCCCCCTTGTCATGGGCAGGGACACCTCCCACTAGACCAGGTTGCTCAATGCCCCATCCAGGATGGTCTTAAACACTTCCAGGGATGGGGCATCCAAAACATCTCTGGTCAACCTGTTCCAGTGTCTCACCACCCTCACAGTGAAGAATTTCTTCCTAATACCACATCTAAATCTCTCCTCTTTCAGTTTAAAACCATTGCCCCTTGTTCCACTTCCTGATCAAGAGTCCCTCCCCATCTCTCCTGTAGGCCCCCTTTAGGGACTGGAAGGGGCTCTAAGGTCTCCTCGGAGCCTCCTCTCTTTTCCAGGCTGACCCCCCCCAACTCTTTCAGCCTGTTGTCATAGGAGGGATGCTACTGGCTTCTGCTCATCTCCGTGGCCTCCTCTGGACCTGTTCCAACAGATCCATGACCTTCGTGCTGAGGACTCCAGGTGCTCCACGCAGTACTCAGATGGGGTCTCACCAGAGTAGATAGTGATGCCACGCTTCTTTTCGTACAGCCCAGGATGCAGTTGGCTTTGTAGGCTGCGAGTGCAGATTACCAGCTCATGTTGAACTTCTCATCCACCAACACCCCCAAGTCCTTCTCAGGGCTGCTCTCCGTCCATTCTCTGCCCAGTCTGTATTTTTGTCTGGGATTGCTGTGACCGAAGTGCAGGACCTTGCACTTGGCCTAGTTTAACTTCATGAGGTTTGCATGGGCCCACCTATCAAACATGTCCAGCTCCCTTTGGATGACAGTTGTGCATGAGGTCATGTGAGAACTTGAGGTTGGAAAGGTATTATTTACTGTGTTCCTCCTAACTGATTAGCAGCTCTGCTTATTTTCCTTCAGGGAATGCAGAGTCTGTGGAAAAGGGCAAAAAACTTTGCAGGCATTGTAAGATTTGCCTTATGCTGGTGACACCATGGGGATTGTGTGCTGCTCGTGTCTAAGTTGGAGCTCTCCTGTATGGCAGTGGGCTGCACGCCAGGATCTCTGCTTTTGTGAGGACGCTCGCTTAAGGTTCTACTCCTCGAGGTTGAGAGTGAGGGGTGAGGTGGTTACCCTGTGAAGAGCACATGCTGCCCTATACTGAATTTGAAAGAACCACAGCAGAGCGTAGCTGTTGCTCTCACGCTTCTCAGCAGTCCTTTGACCGGCTCCTTTTCAGAGCTTTGACCTGCAGAAGAAGAGTGAGAATTTGTCTGATAAAGAGGAGAGCTGCCCTGAAGAGAGGCCCAAATCTGCCTAAGCCGCAGGCTGTTTTTTTCTTTAGAAGAATCTTTGCTCTAGATTTCTGGGGCTAGTTAGAGCTGACCTTTACAGAGGAAAGTGATTTTTCTCGTGCTCTCAGGGTGCTGGTGATGGGCAGTGAGGCCTCTCCCCTTCCTGTAATAGACTGTGGGTATGCCCTTCCTTGACTCAGCATGAGCCACTGCACATAATGGCCAAGGAAAGGGCGAGACTATCCACATGGTTGCTCTTACTGCATGCTTCTTCAAGGTAAAGCTTGCCAGGAGAGCTAAGTCACTCTTGGACCTGCAGACAAGGGTCCTCCCCAGATGGTTTAATGGTACCTGTGGGAGAAAACAGGCACTAAGGAGTTGGTTTTTTTTCAGGCTTTGAGCTTGCATCCTTCCTGCACTATTGTTATAAGGTAGCCCTGTGACTATGCAGTGCAAGTCCAAGTGCCAGCCCTCCCCACTGCTAGCCCTGCCTCTCTGTCTACCCCTGTTGTCTCTGCCAAAGAGTTTCTTTTCCTTTCATCCCCATTCTGCTACAGACCAGCGAGATACAGTAGACTTCTGAACATGGGGTACTTCTCCTTTCAGGTCTGCAGGTGAGCTCTTGTACCCAGGAGGTTTGTTCTGTCCCAGACCGATGGATGCGGCTGCTGTCGCTCCCGTGTGTGTGTTCAAGAGACTTGTGCTGCATTCCAAAGAGCCAGACACACACACACAGACCAATATGTACATAAACAGGATCACAGTCCAATCCTTTTTCTGCCTTTCCAGAGGATCAGGATTGGATGTTCACTAGTGAAACATAAACTCACCTTTACTCCCTCAATTCATAAGCCCAGCATGTTCATAGATTCCTCAAATAACAGTATGGAAGTTAAGTCCATGTAACATCTGTGGCTGGATGTCAAGCTCCTTATTCAGTCATTGGTGCAAACCTTGGGTCTTTCTAGATCTGTCTCTCCTGGGCTGCGATAGCCCAGTTTCACATTCACTGTGCGTTGTACACATGCAAACAGGGATCCCACCAGTAGCTAGCCTTAGACACTTTGTCTTTCCAGCTGTTGTCCCCAAGATCTCTAGCCTCCTATGACATGTGTTCCCTTCTTTGCCCAGAGAATCAGTGGCTGCCCCATCCCTGGAGGTGTTCAAGGCCAGGCTGGATGGAGCTTTGAGCAACCTGGTCTAGTAGGAGATGTCCCTGCACATGGCAGAGGGGTTGGAACTAGGTGGTGTTTAAGGTCCCTTCCAACCCAAACCATTCTATGATTCTTCCACAGCCCCCTCACCCTACTCTCCAGCCAGGGGTGGAGTGACTCTTTAGTGCTCCACTGTCTGCCTGCCACCTCATTTTGCAGGTGCCATGCATAGAAGTCCTTGCCTTCATGGGAGACTGAATTGGACTGAAGCATTGTTAGCTGTGAAAACCGGCAACTTTATTCCAAGAACTAAGTCAGCTTCAACATTTGTGCATGCTCAGAGGAGAGTGGGCAGGACAGAGCAGGCCTTTGACACCGAGGCTGCCTTTGGATCATCTGGTTTTGCCTGAGAAGGAAATGGTCCTGGTCCACTGCAGCCTGTGCTGGACCCTGTTCATCCTGCTGCTCAAGCCTTTTTTTCCCTTAGGAACTTCAGGAGTTGCTGCAGCTGATTAAAGAAATTCACCAGCTTCTGGCGTGGAAATGGACAGGGTGTAAATCTGCCCTGTGTTGTTGTTGGCCTTGGCCTCGGCCTCTTAGAGGGGGTTGAGGTGGAGGCTGGCTGTGGTGTTGGAGTAGCTGATAGTGGTGGGTGCAGTCCCATCTGTATCAAGATCCACCTGTAAAAGTGCTGTGTGGAGGTGTAGACTCCGGGCTGGTTTGCTCTCGCACAGCCTTTCCCCCAGCTGGTCACTCCAACAAGCCAGAAGTAGTCCGCATGGTTGTCTTTGCAGGTGAGAGGACCACCGCTGTCACCCTGCAGCCAAGGAGAGAGGATTATCAGGAATAGTGTGGCCAGCAGGACTGGTGCAGTGATCATCCCCCTGTACTCAGCACTAGTGAGTTCCCACCTCAAGTGCTATGTTCAGTTTTGGGCCCCTCACTACAGAAGACACACTGAGGTGCTGGAGTGTGTCCAGAGAAGGGCAACGAAGCTGGTGAGGGGTCTGGAGCACAAGTCTTGTGAGGAGTAGCTGAGGGAAAGGTCCCTTCCAACCTAGACAAATCTATGATTCTATGATTGAGGTGGTGTTGGGTGGCCACTGTCAGCACTATGGCTGGCTCCTTCTCTCTCACAGCACCTGCCAGAGCTGTATTCGCTGCCCAGGAAGGCTCTTCTTGGGTCCAGGAGCCTACACAGCCTTGTCTGAGAGGGTGTCATGGGCTTGTAAGGTAGGGCTGTCTCTCATCTCTGCATTGTGATCCTGGATTTGTGGAAGACAGGTGTTCCGGGAATGGGATCTGGACCTATGGGCTACGAAGAGCACTGGATGGGCTTTCTGGGCAGAGTCCCCAGCCTCTGAGGGACTGGAGGCTGCTGGGCAAGTACTTGCAGGTGGGGAAGGGGAAGTGAGCCCCAACAGCGGTGGGGAGCCAGTGGTGGGACAGTGACTTGCCAGGCAGAGCCCATGCCAGGGTGTGTTTGGGCAGTAGTGACAGGGCTCCTGTGCTGCTGGGGCTGGACCTGTGGTATGCTCCTACCTGGCAGGTGTCGATGCCACCCTGCGGGTAGCCAGCACACAGGTTGTGGGTGTGGATATCCCCTGCATACCACCGGCTGCTGTTACAAAGGTTGACATCAATGAGGTGGACTTGGGCCTCCTGCAGGACATCAGTTGTATCTCCAGCTGTGAGCACAGAAAGGAATCACACAAGTATAGAATGGTTTGGGTTGGAAGGGACCTTAAATGCCACCTAGTTCCAACTCCCCTGCCATGGGCACCTCCCACCGGACCAGGTTGCTCAATGCCCCATCCAACCTGGCCTTGAACATCTCCAGGGATGGGGCAACCACAGCTTCTCTGGGCAGCCTGGGCCAGTGTCTCACCACCCTCACAGCAAAGAATTTCTTCCTAATATCTCATCTAAATTGCCCCTCTTTCAGTTTAAAACCATTACACCTTATCCTAACGCTCCACTCCCTGATCAAGAGTCCCTCCCTATGTCTCTTGTAGCCCCTTTAGGGACTGGAAGGGGCTCTAAGGTCTCCCCAGAGCCTTCTCTTTTCCAGGCTGAACCCCCCCAACTCTCTCAGCCTGTTTTCATGGGAGGGATGCTCCAGCCCTCTGGTCATCTCCGTGGCCTCCTCTGGACCTGTTCCAGCAGATCCATGTCCTTCCTGTGCTGAGGACTCCGCACTACTCCAGGATTTACCACCCAGCAGCTCGTTGCCAGTTCTCCCCCCCTGTTTGGGTGAATCCCTCTCTCCCTCTCCATGGGCTTGGCTTTGCATCCTGAAGGCCTTGTACCAGTGTTTCCCTTCAGTCTTGCTTTAGGCATTGGTTTAGGCCCATCTCTCCATAGATATATCTCCTTACCCTGATTCTGGCTTTTGCCTCTGCTCTCAGGAAGCCCAGCCTGTCTCCCCACTGAGCCAAGCTTGCCCTCAGGACGCGAGTACTTTTTGGGAACTCACATCTTGCAGTTGTGGCACCCCAGCCACTGACATAGCAGGTCGTCAGCTCTGACACTCTCAGCGAGGCATCGGGCACACAGGCAAGCTGTACGTAGGAGCCGCATTGGACAGGCTGGTCCAACTCCAGCAACGCAATGTCATTCCTTTCCGAGATACTACTATAGTGTCTGTGAGGCAGGAGCCGCTTAATATTGCGCACTTGGGCCTCAGGGCCAAGCTGAGTCAACTGGGTGACCCCGATCACCACGCGCCACATGGTGATGTTCCTAGAAGGCAGATGGAGATGGGATCAGAGGGAGCGGAGCCATGTACTGCAGCAGCCCAGCAGTTGCCTGCCTTCTGCTTCACCAGGAAGAGAGGAAAGCCGTACTACAGAGGGTGCTATGGCCCTCGCATGCCTTAGGCCCAAGCAATGTTGAGCTGGAGGCTGCTGGGGAGCGATGGCGTGAGCCCAGGCACTGGGCAAGGAACCAGGATGGGAGCAGCATGTGGTGCTGGCACAGGGCACCTGCCAGTGTGGTAGGGACAGGCACGTGCCCTGGTGCCTCTCACCTGACATTGATGAAGCAGTGGGCCGCTGTGAGGACCCACTGGGGGCTGATGAGTGACCCTCCGCAGATATGCCTCAGGCCTGTTTTCCAGGGTTCCTGGATGCTGACGATCCAGGGCCATGCCCCTGGCTGGGCGTCTCTGCCACCCACGACGCGCGACTTGCCGTAGTGAGAAGCCATGGGCCGGAGCCCACAGGTCCCTCTGTAACCAGAAACTCGTGATTGTCCTGCCCCATGGCTCGTTGCTTCTCAGGCTGAAGGTCATCGTCCACCCTTCCCACAAGTCGCTGCATGGACAGCAGGGCCAGGGGACCCCATGGGGTGTGCGTCTGTCCCTGTTTCTGCATTAGGCCCATAGGCAAGTTGTGCCAGCAGCCTGGGGGCTGGCCAGGATCTGAGGCTCCCATCCCACATAGGGTTCAGGAAGCTGTGGCTTGGCAATGGGGGACAAGCGGGACCCCTTCAGTGAACCCCATAACGGTTGCCCAAGCTCCCTTCCAGAGCCTCAGGTCACTTACCCACAGCTGTCCCATGTGCCTTGCACAGGCCAGCACAGGGCCAACATGATGAGGACAAGGAGCAGATTCATTGTTCCCAGTGACACGTGGCAGCTACAAGAACAGAGAGCTTGTTGCCACGAGTGCAGCAGCCGATGTGCTTGCAGCACTTGCAGTGCCCGTGGCACCCTTGTCCCTGGGGCTGATGTCACAGAGTTGCTGGTTCTGGGTGCTGGGCACGGTGGCATCTCAGAGAGGTGGGGGGTTCCAAGCCAGAGAGGGGGCAGAAGCTGGGATCAGACACCCCCGACAGAACCCTGATGAATGCTCTGCTTGTGCAATGAGGCTGTGCAGGTGGCAGTGCCCAGCTTCAAGCACTGTCTGCTGGCAGCCTGCAGGAAAAAAACAAGAGTGTCATCACAGCCTCTTTGGGAAGTTTGCTGCCACCCTCCTCTCTGCAGCCCTTTGTCCCCAGGTCCTTCCCAAAAATCATACACCAGAGAACAGAACCACTAGAGGCGATACGCATGTGTTTGGGTGCTGAAGAGACAATCTGGTTATAGCTATGGCACTCAAGCAGTGATGTGCAATCCACATAGGCCAGGCATAGTCAAGCCTTGTCAACCTTCCTACACACAGCCTGGCAGAGGGACAAGCTGGACAAGCTCGAGAAGTGGGCCTGTGTAAACCTTAGGATGTTCAACAAGGCCAAGTGCAGGGACCTGTGCGAGGGTCAGGGCAACCCCTGGTATCAATACAGTCTGAGGGATGAAGGAGTGGACAGAAGCCCTGCTGAGAAGGACTTGGGGGTAATGGTGGTGATACCGAAAACACGGGTATTAGTAAACTCTCTAACACTCAATTTAGGTATTAGAAAGCAGGCGTTCTTTATTTTCGGCACCAGCTGCACAGGGGATCTCTCTTCCAAATGTGCACACATTCTTGCTTACATACAGCATTTAACTTGTGTTAGTCATTACATATTCATGCTCTTCCAGGAATTATATTTAAATATTCATCTTTTCTCAGAACTAATTAACATTTACTCCACCCATTTGTAGCATGTGCAGTTCTATTCTTAGGGTCTTCTGGTGATCATTTACTTCTTCCACTCCTCTTCATCACTTGGTCCTTTTGCCAACTTACACACTTTTGATGGCTCAGCTGTCCTTGAAAATGCAGCTGCAGCATATCTTATTCTCATGTCCTCCTTGGGCTATACTTAAATTGAACAATCTCTATTTTTGCTACTTTGTGTCTAGACACTTAACCACATTCTTGAGCAATGATTTCCTTTAACTATTTCTAAACTCAATGTTCTTTCTTATAATTAGAAAACTCTCTTGGATATTAACTCTCAGTGGATGGAAAGCTGGACATGAGCCAGCAATGAGTGCTCACAGCCCAGAAAGCCAACCGCATCCCAGGCTGCATTAAAGGAAGCGTGGGCAACAGAGTGAGGGAGGGGATTCTGCCCTTCTACTCTGCTCTTGTGAGACCCCACCTGGAGTACTGCATCCAGCTCTGGAGTCCTCAGCACAGAAAGGACATGGATCTGTTTGAGCGGTTTCAGAGGAGGCCACAAAAATGGTCAGAGGGCTGGAGCCCCTCTGTGGTGAGGACAGGCTGAGAGAGTTGGGGGTGTTCTCTTCAGAGAAAAGAAAGCTCCGGGGAGACCCTTATAGTCCCTTCCAGTCCCTAAAGGGGGCTTGTAAGAAAAATGGAGACAAACTTTTTTTTAGGAGGGCCTGTTGCAGTATGGCAAGGGGTAATGGCTTTAAACTAAAAGAGGATAAATATTTACTAGCTATAAGGAAGAAATTTTTTATGATGAGGGTGGTGAGACCCTGTGACGGGTTGCCCAGAGAGGTGGTAGATGCCCCATCCCTGGAAACATTCAAGGTCAGGTTGCATGGGGCTCTGAGCAACCTGGTGCAGGCAAAAATGTCCTTGCTGGTTGCAGGGGGCTTGGACTGGATTACCTTTAAAGGTTCCGTCCAACCCAAATTATTCTGTTTCTGCAATGTACGTACCTGGTTGGTGCACATGTGCACACACACACCATACACACCCAGGCAGTGCGTGCACACCCTACAGTACGTGTGCATGCAGAATGCACCTGCTCCACAGCCCGCAGGTCTGCCCACTGTGTCCACCCACCCACATGTATGCCCACAGCTTACACCTAGCAATGCCTGTGCATGTGGAAAGCAGCTCAAATCTGCTTCCCTTTTTCTGGTTGCAGGGACTTCACCTGACTGCCATGGCTTTCCAGATATCATGGAAGGTGGCTTGGCAACAGCAGCCACTTCCCTCAGTATTCTGGGATGCATCTTGTCAGGTCCCCTAGACTTGTGTATGTTCAGGTTTCTCAGGTGGTCACCAGCCTGATCTTCACTTACAGTGGGATGAACTTTGCTCCCCCAGTCCCTGCTTGTGATCCATCCACTCAAGAGGAGTGGAGAGAGAGGTTGCCAGTGAAGACTGAGGCAAAGAAGTTGTTGAGTCCCCCAGCCTTCTCCTCGTCTGTTGTTAGCAGTTTGCCTGTCTTGTTCATCAAAGGGAAGGGGTTAGGGGGTATGTTTTCTTTGACATCCACCTGCTGCTTTCTGGGGTCCTCCACAGGCTGCAACATGGACATCTTCTCCAGTATGGTTGTCCAGGTGGAGGACACGGGGGGACCACCTGCCTTACCATGGTCTTCCCCATGACCTGCACGGGAATCTCTGCTCCAGCACCTGGAGCACCTCCTCCCCCTCCTTCTTCACTGAACTTGGCGTCTGCAGAGTTGTTTCTCACGTTTTCTCACTCCGCAGCATTTTTTACCCCTTTTAAAAGATGTTACCACCAGCTTCACTGATTGGAGTTGGTTTGGACAGAAATGGAGCTGACTGAAGGTGACTCTGCCTCACATGGGATCAGCTTCTGGTGTCTTCTCACAGAAGTCACCCCTGCAGCCCTTACAAACACCTTGACACTTAAACCCAATACAAGGCTCCTCAGAGAAGAGCCAGGAGAACAATTGAAAGAAGGTAAAAAGAGGCTTAATGATCAGGGACTTGGTCTGGTTTGCTTCTCAGGGAGAAGGTAAAAGGTCGGAGAACAGGAACTTGGTACAAAAGGAGGCCTCAGCATAGCAAGAAATATGTAACAGACTCTAGTTGATGTTAGATGAACTCAAATCAAAGGTAAGGTGGGTTGGGTTTTTTTAAACAGTAAGTGAAGTTACTATTAAGACAACTTGCAAAAGTCTGGATTCATATGTCAGGGGCTTATTTTTAATATGGACTTATTACTCTATTAAGTAACTTGCTCTCGTTTAAGTAATTCCTCTGGTCTATGCTGTACAAGGGTTCACAGCGTCTTTTGTCTTCACCTTTTATGAACATAATGCCAGTCATCCAGGCTACCCTGCAAAGAATACCTAATCTGTAAAGGCAGGTAATTTTGACACGAAGGCTTTAAATTTTGCAGAAGTCCCACTTCCCTTGGTAGTTTAATTTTCACTCTGCTGAGCTATTCTTAGTGGCCATCACCAAATGGACATAGAGTTAGGTTTGCATTAAATTGTGTTGTATTTCTTTAGCCTGTGAATCTTATTTTTCCCAAGGATTTTAAGGTTGAAAAATTCCTTTTTTCTGCAGTGACAGAGTATGACAGGCAAGATCTGGAGGGTTTAGTAATAAAAGCAGCAGTGTTTTTCACTAAGCCATGGCAAATTCTCTCATTATAGCCGCCACATTGCTTGGGAAGTGAATTTAGGGACATTGAGTAGATCGTGGTCACTGGCCCCTCTTCTTTCCTAGTAAGTGAGGAGTCTGAAATGGCATGTTGAAAGGATCAGGCAATTTTAGAAGCGAAGCAAAACTACCCAAAATGAACACAGATGTGTTCTGATGACTACTTGTCTACCTTTGGGCCAGCTTAAGAAGTCACTGTCCTGCAAGTCTGATACAGGGTCCAGTCAGAAATTAATTTTAATGCCAAATAAACACTAAGGAACATGGCTTATCTGGTTTTAGGTGGAGCATTGTGCTTCAGTATAGCTGACAGAAGTGTAACTACATCTGGTGGTTCTTACTGGAAGCTATGCCAATTTATACAACAAGTAAGACACAAATATTAGCCAATAAATCCAGTAAGGGGAAGGGGAGGAGATCCCTACCTGAGATGCACAAACAGAAGGTGGCATGAAAATGTTGACTATTCGGGTATGCTTTGCAATACCTAGTCTACAAGGTGCTTAATGAATTGGGACCTGTCTGTCTCTGGCTGACTTACCCTTCATAATTTCAGAAGGAGTCGTGCCCCTGGGAAGAGCAGCGTAGGATTGTCTGTGAAAGAAGATGGAATGTTCCCTGTGGCAGGGACCTGGCTATTTATCACTGTGTCAGAAATCAAGCTGTTTCAAGCTGTTTAGATTTCGTTTCCTGTTGTCATCTCTAGTGACAAAGTGCCATACACTGTTATCACTCTTTTCACTGGCTTTGTCTTACTGTCCTTTCTACGTCACCTCTACTGATGACTGCTCTTTTGTGTCTATGTTTATAGCATTGGTCAGTGTCAGCACAACTGATAGCTAAACTGAGCTAAGAAAACATCCTAGTTTTTCATAGTCTCTTAGCCCTGGAACATTTCAGATTAGTGAGGTGAAACCTGATTTGTGACCCTGAGTAGATGGGCTGGGCTTTGTGTCCTGGGCTTATGTTGTGAGGAAATCAGAACTTGGAAAGCTGTGTCATTCAAAGCTTGTTCTTTATGTCTTACAGACTTCTGGGACACAGCTGGACAGGAGACTCATGCACTCATGCATCCTGTTACCATAAGGCTTGTGCTTGTCTCATGGTAAGAGTAGTATCTCAGCTGTGATCTGGTGGAATTTTAACTAGTAACAGTCACAGTTGATACTTGGCCTGTATGTTACTTCTTGTAATTATGCTGCCTTATATTTCTTGTCTCTTCCAGTGGTTTAAAAAACTTTTTTTATTCTCTAACCAGATAAAACTGGTGTGGTTGGGTATGTTTAGCTCTCTGCTGTCTTTCCTGATTGCACTCTTACTATATTCCCTGGTTTTGCTTTCTTCTTGTCCTGGGTTGAGAGACACCGGACTAACTTTTCTTCTAATACTGGGAAAATTGCAGTTCTAGAAGACTCTAGTGTCTGAATTTGTGAAAATATTTACTTTATAGCCAGCCAGGCTCTGTGGGATTCAAGGTCTTGGTGTTTTCGAGCCTTGCCAGGTGCAGGGACAAGGAGGAGCAAGGCCTGGGCATTTGACCCAGGCTGGCCAACAGGATTATTTCATACCATGAACATCACATTCAATATAAATGAGAAAAGTTTGCTGCGTAGCTCTCTCTCCCTTGATGGCGGCGGTCCAGACAACTCCTTGCCCCGGTGCCGGACCCCTGAGGCCTTCCCTTCCTCCTGAAGCCATTGCGCTGGCAGTGTCTGACATTTGCTCTCCACTGCTGGGAGTGCACAGCTTCCTACTGACATAAGTGGCTGAGTATAATTCCTGTATCTTATATCAGTATCGGGATTAATACTGGTTCTTTAGTATTATTATTAATTGTTTAGTCTTAGTCTATTAAATCTATTTATATTTCAACCCTTGTGTTTCCTTCCGTTTCCCGATTCCCCTTTCCAAGTGGGGAGGGGTCATCAGGTAATAGAATAATTGTCTAAACAACAATAGAGTGTTATGGGTTTTTCTCAAACCATAACACTTCTAAATTTCCTTACTTTTGTCATGGGGTTTACAATACAGAGTACATACAACTGAGTGCACTTATTTAAAATTATAGAATTGTTTAGGCTAGAAGGGACCTTTTAGATCATCAAGTCCAACCATTAACCTAATACTGCCAAAACCATCACTAAACTATGTCCCTCAGCATCACATCTACCTGTCTTTTAAATAGCTCCAGGGATGGTGATTCAACTACTTTAATGGCTTTAAACTAGAAGAGGGTAGATTTAGGCTAGATACAAGCAAGAATTTTTTTTATGCTGAGAGTGATGAAGCACTGACCCAGGTTGCCCAGAGAGGTAGTAGATGCCCCATCCATGGAGACATTCAGGGTTGGGTTGGATGGGGCTCTGAGCAACCGCATCTAGTTGAAGATGTCCCTGCTCATTGCAGGGATGTCCTTCTTATGTTGGGGGCCCCAGAGCTGGACTCTAGGTGGGTTTCACAAGAGAGGAATGGAAGGGCAGGATCACGTCCCTCGACCGGCTGGTGACATTTCTTTTGATGCAGCCCAGGATGTAGTTGGCTTTCTGGGCTGCGAGCGTACATTGCCAGCTCATGTTGAGCTTCTAATCCACCACCACCCCCAAGCCCTTCTCCTCAGGGCGGCTCTCCATCCATTTTCTGCTCAGACTGTATTTGTGCTTGGGACTGCCCCAACCCAAGTGCAGGACCTTGCATTTGGCCTAGTGGAACTTCATGAGGTTCACACGGGCCCACCTCTCAAGCCTGCCCAGGCCCCTCTGGATGGCATCCCTTCCCTCAAATGGGTTGGCCAATCCAGTCACCTTCTTTTTCAGACATATAGAAATGGGATCTGCATGGACAGGTTCTGTGGCACTTGCTTGTCCATTGGCCATTTTTGAAAAGTGCATGCTGCCAATCAACAGGGTGTTCCCTAAGTCTCCATGCCCTTTCAAAGATGATGGAGAGTGGCCTCACTGTGACACTGGCCTGGTCTCAGCTCCCTGGGATGCCACCGTAAGGATTACATTTATTCAAGCAACCCTGACTTGATTTCATCCACCACGGAATGTTTACCTCTAGATTCCTCCCTTGAATCACAGAGTCCTGGGAGCCCTTGCTGGGGAAGAGTGAAGCAAATAGTGTCGCGACGGAGGGAAGCAAGCGGTCGACTCAATATGAGTGGTAAAGCAAGCTTCAACTTTATTACGGCGCGATCACACTTTTATACTGTTACAGCTAATTGTGTCTGCTAGTTACTTGTTTATTTGCCAAATTCTAAGGGTTACATTATCATACTCTTCCTACTTGCAGTTTGAGGCACAGGGTTCCTCCTTGTTCTCGGACCAGATGCTTTTACCTCAAAGTCATTTATTTCTTATCTTCAAGGACAGGACGCCCTTGCCAGTTTAGCATTCACAAGAGCTGAGTCCGATGTTTCTCAAGCTCCTGCTCAGCTAGCTGAATTATGTCTACATGACTGTTATGGTTTGAGAAAAAACCATAACAGTCTATTGTCATTCAGACAATTATTCTATTACCTGATGACCCCTCCCCACCCGGGAAGGGGAATCGGGAAACAGAAGGAAGCACAAGGGTTGAAATATAAATAGATTTAATAGACTAAGACTAAACAATTAACAATAATACTAAAGAACCAGTAATAATCCCGATACTGATATAAGATACAGGAATTATACTCAGCCAGTTATATCAGCAGGAAGCTGTGCACTCCCAGCAGTGGACAGCAAATGTCGGACACTGCGAGTGCAATGGCTTCAGGAGGAAGGGAAGGCCTCAGGGATCCGGCACCGGGGCAAGGAGTTTTCTGGACCGCCGCCATCAAGGGAGAGAGAGCTACGCAGCAAACTTTTCTCATTTATATTGAATGTGACGTTTATGGTATGAAATAATCCTGTTGGCCAGCCTGGGTCAAATGCCCAGGCCTTGCTCCTCCTTGTCCCTGCACCTGGCCAGGCTCGAAAACACCAAGACCTTGAATCCCACAGAGCCTGGCTGGCTATAAAGTAAATATTTTCACAAATTCAGACACTAGAGACTTCTAGAAGTACAATTTTCCCCAGTATTAGAAGAAAAGTTAGTCCTGTGTCTCTCAACCCAGGACAGTGACCCTTCTCAGCTAGCCAGTCCTCCACAATTCCCCCATTTTTATTTTTGGGCAAGTAACACCCTTTCGGTGACTTGTTCAGCCTTCTTAACTACACATCCTAAGATTACACGTGATGCTATTATAATTAGTATGATAACACCCATCCAACGAAGACCTTCCTTGATTAGCCCTACTATCCATCCAGATAGATCCCCAAAAATGGACTGGAGCCAGGAATCAAACCAACTAGTCTGTACTGTGATTTTTTGCATATGCTGCTGTAACCATTGTAGTTGTTTGTGAATTGAGTTGCGGTGATCAGAGAGATTGAAACAACACATCCCTTCTACATTTTCATATCCATGTCCCTGTGCTAAAAGCAAAAAAATCAATAGCGGCTCTATTTTGCAAAACAGCATGACGTAAGCTGTTCATATTTTGTGTTAGTTCTGTAATTACTTGCGTAGTTACATTAGATTGTTTGACAGCCTAGCAAGCGAGCTTTCTTATGCTGGCTAAAGCATGTGCGGCCCCAATAGATGGGATAAGGGAGGCGGCTACATTAGCTGTTATTCCCCATAACTCGACATTATCTTTGCAATCAGGATTTAGAGCTGAAAGGGATCGTCTACTTCTAACATGGCTTTTGAGAGTACGCATTGCTGGAGCAAAAAGTGTTAAGCGACCCAGATAGCAGGGACCTCCGAAGGCTCTAGCCGGTATCCCAGGCCACGCCCTGTCCCCGCAGATAAGAAACAGACCTGGTGGCAGGGCTTTTGCTGTGTGATTATTCCAAGTCCCGATTTTCCCTATGTTCGACTTCCTCGCCTCACCCCCCAGTGACCCCAGACTTTGCTTTCGAGCAGTGTTGGTTCCACAATAGCTTCCCGTTTTTTTGTAATCAAAACCTGGTGTGAAGGAGGTAACATTTGTCCAGCTGGCTAAATTATGGGTTTTATAAACGTTTATGCCCCATTGAAAGTTGCCCAACATAAAACATGTTTGGGTCCAATTCTCACTGGTTTTCCCCACCGCCACTGACCCAAGGAGATCCAGGTCCTGCGGGTCCCATGGTAGTGTGACATTAAGGCTATTGCTTATGCATGAGGCAGCCTCAGATACGCTTCCTTTTTTACTACAGTTACCTATAAAAAACTCTTGCATCGTAGTGACCAGCTGATCAGGGTTCCCAAGGGGCACTCCAAACAGACAGGTTCGAAAGGGATCAGTAGCTGAGACAAGGGATAGACAAAATGAGGTCTGTCCTGTTCGGTTGGCCCACGTGACCCACATGTTTTTAGCTGGTTGTACCTCGTGGAGGCTGACAGCGGCAACACCGTCTGCGTCGCTGAGACTTCTGTTGGAAAGAAGGCATATTAGCAAAGCGATTACCTGTAGTGGTAGAGACACAGACATAACCACGTCCTACATAAATCACCTCTGCAGGGCCCACCCACTGTCCTGTTTTTGTATCCCTGTACAATACTTTCATGTGTGGCAGCTTGAGAGGTTCTGAGCTTGCGTGATGCTTTACTATAGGCGGCTCATTACCGTCCCCGAAGACACACAAGTGATTAAGTACAAAGAGGGCCTTTTTGACCCTTTCTCTTACATCTCCAATGTCTTTAAACTTTTCCAAATATCACTTCACAGTTCCATTAGCTCTTTCTACTATTGCCTGCCCAGTCGGGGAATGGGGAACGTCAGTGATATGAGTAATATTCCACAATTGCACAAAGCACTTTAGTGGCCCACTACTATAGGCTGCACCATTATCAGTTTTGATAGTGGCAGGCACTCCTAATACAGCAAAGCAACAGGTTAGGTGGCGATGCACGTCTTGGACTTTTTCTCCCTTTTTCTTATTGTACATACAATATTTTTCCAGCCACACGTTCCATTAGCTTTCGGATACAAGAAAGGGCATAGCTGAGACATAACAAACGTATAATGACTATGATCAAAACAAATATCACACTTTGCAACAATCCTTTTAGTCCATTACAACAATTTCCCGTTGCATGGGGATCATTGTTTTACTGTTCCCAAGACCTCTTTCCCATCAATACAAGAACACCTGCCGAGCTCTCACTCAGCAGCGCGTCTCCAACTTTCTCAATCTGCACAAGTTCCCTTTTTGTTATTTACTACCAAAGCAACAGCTAGTGTTTTGTTAGTCAGGCACTACACACATTGTAACAAACAGGGAACACGGATCATAATACACAGAAAGATGATGTTACAGAAAAGAATAATTGCATCCGAACAATTAAGCCCCAATCATTAAAAAAAATCAGTCAGTTTCCCCCTTCTTTGCTCCGAGAGTCCTCCATCCGGACAGGACCCACTGCCCTTTACGGGATGAGACAGTAGATTGGAGACTGCTGAAATCAGCAGGGTGCACCTTCTCCTCTTGCTGTCCCACCTCGCAGGAACAGGAGTGCTCATCCTGGATGAGCCCCGAATTTGTGAGAAACAGCAGCTCACATTTAGAATTTTAAAGAGAACAAAGTCGTCGAAGCAAAGATTAAAAACTTATTGTACGAAACAGCGCTGAATCAGATGCATCTCAAAACAGAGGCACATACAATCTTTTAGCTTTTGAGTATTTGTATCCTACCCCCTTTGTTCTACACTATGTACATCATGCTTATCTCCTAGTTGAGACACACAACCACATTCAGTCCTTCTGATTAAAACGTTGTTGTTATGGATGATCACATCTCGCTGGAACCCACCGCGGTCACTGCTTCTTCTGGCCGGGGCGCGGAGACTCCTCCCGGCGGGGTCCTTGCCGCCGCGCTGCGAGTCCGCCTGGCCCGGCGGGGCGGGGGGGCCTTGCCCCCCTCTCCTCCTCCTGCTGCTGCTACTGCTGCCACGGGGCCGGGACGCTGGCTCCGCTGCCGCCAGCGCTTTTCCTCTCCCCTCCCCGGCTCCACGCTCGCTGCACCCAACATGTTTGTAAAATGCGGCGAGGAAGGGCCGTAGTTGAGCACTCCCTTTCGGAGTTGTTTGGTGATAGCAAAAGTCAGTCCTTAAATTCCCACTAAATACTGGTCTTCCCACTGCAGCTTGCAACTTTTCAACAAACTGTAAAAACGGTTCTCTAGTCCCCTGTTGAACCATGGTATATTTTTCTAGTTCAGCTAGTTCAGCCGTCTGCATTAAGGTTTCAATACCCACAGCCTTAATCTGTTCTAAAATCAACGGATGCCACTGTGTCTGATGTTGTGGGTTAGAAAACCGTCCCGTTCCTGTTAACACATCCGAACCATTATCATAACACACATTGTCCTGCACATACTGCAAATTTCGAAGTGCTTGGGCATCAGCCTTCTGCGCCGATACCATTCTAAAAACACTGCATTGCACCGGTGGAAATATTATCTGCGCTAGCGTAGAGTTATCATAATCATAAGGTGTCATTTCTTCCATAGTTAACAGTCTGATTAATTGCATACACGCGGGAGAATTCGGACCATATTGCACCACACATTTTTGCAAATCTTGAATTACTTTCCACGAATACATTTTGTACTCATCCATTACCCCTTGAGCTGGATCTCCCCTTACAACATGAAATGCCATTGCCGCAGAAGGATCGGCAGCAGGCTCTGTCATTGGGGTGTCTATCACCTCAGATAATTCCCAGTTCCCTTCCTGCAAAGCCCGCGCTTTTACCTTCTGCCAAAGGATAGAGGATTATACAGATGAACAGTAATACGTGCAGGAGGCAACTCCCCTGACTGAGGCATCTTTTTGCAAGAGGGACCTGCAAGAGGTTTCTCCAATTGTTGTTCCACTTTCTGACCCTGCTCATTCCCTCCCTCCCCAGCTGCATTCATCGGATCATCAGGCTCTTCATCTGGGAGGGGGGGAAGGAAAACGGGTTCGTAGGAGGTTGACTAGCAGCGGAGGCAATACCCTCTGCCTGGTCTCGCTGTGCTTTAAAGTCTTTCAGCGTATCATAAAGCAAACGCCACGTCGTTAAAAGTGCTGTAGCAACTTTTGCCCCTAAGGTGGCATAGTCAAACAACTTATAGCCTATGTCCTTCCAAACAGAGACACTAAAAAGTTAGTATTTGTTGGCTCATATCCTTGATCCTTAATCCATAATAACATCTTTCTTAAAGACATAATCATAGTCTCTTCCTTCTGGCCCGGAGTAGCGGTTTTCTCCTGGGTTAGCCTTCTCTCGGACGGCAGACCTCCTAGCGTCAGGGGTCCAAGCGCGGACTCGGCGTCTCAGGTTTCTTTACCCTCAGCCGGTCTTTCGCTTCCCGGTTGCTGCAACCAGGGCTTTTCTGAGCTCGCTGTCCGGTTTTACAATCTATGCCCTGAATGCCCGCTTTTCTAAAAAGCAAATCGTACGCCGCTTGTCTATTCATACCTTCGTCAGCGCTGTTGCAGCCTTTGCAAGACCTCGGCGACGCGTGGCCGGCGGGACCCTCTATAGGTGCTCCCGGGCGCGGGGACTATTCCCTTTCGCCTCCTGTGCTGCTTCCAGGACCGGTACCCGATCTCCGTCGACTCGTGGCTCGCAGGTTCAGCCCTCTCTAGGGTCCCTGTTCGGGTGCCATTTGTCGCGACGGAGGGAAGCAAGCGGTCGACTCAATATGAGTGGTAAAGCAAGCGATCACACTTTTATACTGTTACAGCTAATTGTGTCTGCTAGTTACTTGTTTATTTGCCAAATTCTAAGGGTTACATTATCATACTCTTCCTACTTGCAGTTTGAGGCACAGGGTTCCTCCTTGTTCTCGGACCAGATGCTTTTACCTCAAAGTCATTTATTTCTTATCTTCAAGGACAGGACGCCCTTGCCAGTTTAGCATTCACAAGAGCTGAGTCCGATGTTTCTCAAGCTCCTGCTCAGCTAGCTGAATTATGTCTATGTGACCCTTCTCAGCTAGCCAGTCCTCCACAAAATAGGACACAGCAAATTTCACATCTCTACTTTACAAAATTCAGCAGTGGTCACACAGAGTCTTTGTTGCTTCTTTAACTGTTTTTGAAATTGTAACAGCTCATTATGGTGCCCTTAAATTACCTTTCAGGTTTGAACTGAGTTTCAGTGTGGTCTACTGCTGTTGCTTGGAAGGATGCTCTCCTTGAATACCTGCTGTACCGAGCTCTGCCACCACGCTTGGGCAGTTTATTCCAGTGGTGTCACAGCTCTGTCTCCAACAGTGGTGGCTCCAGCTCGTCCTGTTTGTGCCCCTGGCTGAGGGCATTGCCATGCATTTGGGCTGAAGCACCCCAGCTCCAGGAAAGCTCATCTTTGCCATATGGAAACATGGTATCAGGTGTCCAAGACCCCATGTGTGCAAAGGCTTTGCTGCAGAGTAGAGACATGACAAGGACAAAAGAATGCTGAATATCTTTCTGATGCCTAGGACTACAAACACAGGCTGAAATGCTGAAATTCATTCAACTGAAGACATTTGCCCACTTTTGGGAAACTATGTCCTGCCCTGTAGCATTTGCAATGCTGTCAGTGATTAGTAGAAAACAGATGGCTTGGGTTTATGACCTGTCCTATTTGCAAGGTAAATGACCGATGTGTTTACTGCCTAGGTCAAACAAGAGCAGAGAGTCCAGTTTGTGCCCTTAGTGGCATGGACAGACTGGGAAGGTGGCCCTGAAGCATTCATGACCCCCAGCCTCTTTCACCGGCCATTTGCAGCACTGACTGCTCCCCACACATTTATGGCTGAGTCTTGCTGTGAGGCCATCTCCATCCCCCTGCTGGGACCAGGGCCTGTATCGGAGAAATGGCCAGCCCTGCCTGGCCTCTCTCCTTGCCCAGAACTGGGCAGACCCTATGTTGTCCAAAAAGTGGATTTGTTGCCCGATGTGCAATAAACCAATTCTCACACACAGAGGAGATATTGCATTTTATTCAGGCCTGGGTGCTCAGTGGATTTCCACAAATCAAGCACATCCCATGCCAGTTTCTTCATTATATTTATACATGAAAGTTCCAAGGTACTACACTCACAGTTACAATGATTGGTTAGTAATTTACATATAATTATAATATCTGCTGTGCCATTCTCTTCAATCACTACATGGAGGAGGGGTCTTGCTGGACAAAGGTCTCCTTGACCCATGGGTGTGTGTTTCAGTATTATAGAATCATAGAATCATAGAATCATCTAGGTTGGAAGGGACCTTAAAGATCATCTAGTCCAACCATCAACCTAACTCTGACAAAAAAATAAATAAGAAATAGGAATAAAAATTACTAAACCATATTCCTGAGGACCATGTCAACCTGTCTTTTGAACACCTCCAGGGATGGTGCCTCAACCACTTCCCTGGGCAGCCTATTCCAATGCTCAATAACCCTTTTCGTGAAGAAATATTTCCTAATATCCAATCTAAACCTCCCCTGGCACAACTTGAGGCCATTTCCCCTTGTCCTATCTCCTGTGACTTGGGAGACGAGACCAACCCCTGCCTCTCTACACCCCCACTTCAGGTAGTGATAGAGCACGATAAGCTCTCCCCTCAGCCTCCTCTTCTCTAGACTGAACAATGCCAGCTCCCTCAGCCTCTTCTCATAAGACTTACTCTCCAGACCCCTCACCAACTTCATTGCCCTTCTCTGGACCTGCTCCAGCACCTCAATGTCTTTTTTGTGGTAAGGGTCCCAAAATTGGACACAGTACTCAAGGTGAGGCCTCACCAGGAAAACAACATCCACAGCCTTTCCTTCATCCAGCAAGCAGGTCACTTTGTCATAGAAGGAGATCAGGCTTGTCAAGCAGAACCTGCCCCTCGTGAACCTGTGCTGGCTGGGCCTGATCACCTGGGTGTCCTTCATGCGCTGCATGATGGCACTCAGGACGATCTGTTCCATGACCTTCCCAGGCACAGAGGTCAGACTGACAGGCCTGTAGTTCCACAGACCATCCTTCCGACCCTTCTTGTGGATGGGTGTCACATTTGCTAGATGCCAGTCGGCTGGGACCTCCTCAGTTTGCCAGGACTGCTGGTAAATGACGGAAAGTGGCTCTGCAAGCACTTCCACCAGCTCCCTCAGTGCCCTTGGGTGGACCCCATCTGGGCCCATAGACTTGTTTGTGTCTAGGTGCTGGAGCAGGTCCCTCATCCCTCTTTGGATTACAGGAGCATCATTCTGCTCCCTGCCCTTATCTGCGGGCTCAGGGGTCCAGATGCTCAGGGGACACCCAACTCTGCTACTAAAGACTGAGGCAAAAAAGGCATTCGGCACCTCAGCCTTCTCCTCATCCTTTGTCACTACATTACCTCCCATATCCAATAGTGGATGGAGGCTGTCCCGAGTCTTCCTCTTGCTACTAATATATTTATAGAAATTCTTTTTGTTGTTTTTAACATCCAAGGCCAGGTTCAAGCTGGGCTTTGACCTTTCTAATCTTCTCCCTACATAACTTTGCTACACCTTTATAATCTTCCTGAGTGGCCTGCCCCTTTCTCCAAAGGCCATAAGCTCTCCTTTTTTCCCTGAGCCCTATCTCTTTGTTTAGCCAGGCCAGTCTCTTCCCTCGATGGCTCGCTTTACTGTGCACAGGGACAGCCTGCACCTGCGCTTTTAAGACTTCTTCCTTGAAAAACGTCCAGCCTTCCTGGACTCCTTTTCCCTTCAGGGCTGCCTCCCAAGGGACTCTGTCAAGCAGACTCTTAAAAAGACCAAAGTCTGCCCTCTGGAATTCCATGATGGCAGTCCTGCTGGTTCCCCTTCTCGCCTCCCTGAGAATCGAAAACTTTATCATTTTGTGGTCACTTTGTCCCAGACAGCCTCCAACTGTCACATCCTCCACAAGTCCTTCTCTATTTACAAACACAAGATCCAGCAGTGCTCCTTCCCTAGTCGGCTCCCTCACCAGCTGTGTCAAGAAGTTATCCCCGACACACTCCAGGAACCTTCTAGACTCTTCCCTCTCAGCTGTATTGTGTTCCCTGGTTGGTATCTGGTAGGTTGAAGTCTCCCACCAGGACAAGGGCAAGCAATCTTCAGACCTCTGCTAGCTGCTTATAGAACTTTTCATCTACCTCTACATCCTGGTTGGGTGGTCTGTAACAGACTCCCACCACAATATCGGCCTTACTGGCCTTCCCCCTGATTCTTACCCATAGGCACTCAACTCTACTGTTGCCCTTAATTAGTTCTAGACATTTATAATCCTCCCTAACATACAGGGATGTGGCTAACATGCCACCCCTCCTCCTCTTCTTCCTTGCCTGTCCCTTCTGAAGAGCTTGTATCCATCCATTGCAGCACTCCAGTCATGCGATTCATCCCACTACATTTCTGTGATGGCAACTACGTCGTAGCTTTCCTGCTGCACAATGGCTTCCAGCTCCTCCTGTTTGTTGCCCATGCTGTGTGCATTTCTGTAAATGCACTTCAGCTGGGCTAGTTGTCCTGCCACTTTTTTTTGGGACGAACCAGATTTCCCACCCGCCTGTGCTCAGTCCCTTCTGTAGTTGCCACCCTATTACCATTTCTTATGTCTTCACTACCCTATGTATCACAATCCCCCACTGCCACTGAGATGGCAGGCTGAAGGCTCTCCTTAGGCTTATTTCTACTGGACCTGTGTTTAACCCCCTCCCCCTTCGAGCCTAGTTTAAAGCCCTTTCAACAAGCCCTGCCAACTCACATGCCAATATCTTTCCCCCCCTCTGGGACAGGTGTACTCTGTCTGTTGCTAGCAGACCTGGTACCATATAAAGTTCCTTGAGATCAAAAACTCCAAAATTTCATTGGTGGCACCAGTTTCTGAGCCGCTTGTTAATTGTGCATGTCTTTTTATTTCTCTCAGTATTCCTACCTGCAACTAAGGGTATCGATGAAAAAATCATCTGTGCCCCTGATCCCTCAACCAATTTCCCCAGGGTTCAGTTAAGGATGCCTGGACTTCAGTTTCCACTGCCAAACTGGCATTGTTTGTGGCAACATCTTGATTAGATGTTCATTTAAGGTCTTAGTGTCCCAGGAAGACCAAATAATTAGGCTGCAAATGTTCCTTCAAACAGTTCCCTCTGATCCTCTCCTTAGCAACTACTTACTGGCCTTAACTGTGGAGGTGGTACATAAAGCTTGATTACCTACAGAGCTGTGGTTAACCTTAAATTCAATGATAGATACCACCTGGAGCAGGGCTGTCTTTAAAACCCCACATGGGACATAGGTGAGGCTGGTAAGGGGTTGGGTGGAGCCTGCAAAAGTGGGAGGGTTGTGGGGGTAGGACACAGGGAACTGAGGGATGAGTTTGGGAACATCATAGCAGGGAACTTTCCCAGTCCTGAGTTTACTTTTTCCTATGCTCTGCCTGTGAAGGGGGCTGTGGGACCATCTGTAGGCAGTAGGGCCAGCACAGAGATGGGGTGGTGACAGGGGCCATGAAACACCTGCCAGGAGGTGACAGCAAGGATAGACTATCAAGAAGGAATTTCTTTATTGTGGAGGTATGTTTGAAAGAAAGGGAAAGCTCACCTGGAGTTGGTGAATGCAAGGGTTGAGAGCAGAAAGATCTTTGATGGCTTCTTAGAGACCAAGGCTGGACCAGGAAAATGCAGGGCTGCTGCTCACTAGGGAGGGTGGTTTAATAGCAGCAGACACAGATGGGGCTGAGGGACTCCATGCCCTTGTTGCCCAAGTCTTTACTGAAAAAGTCTCTAGGCTTCTGCACTCAGGGAAGGGGTTCATGAAGGAAGATAGCATGTGTTCTAAGAATGCCGTTAATTTTCACAAGGGCAAGTTCCAGTTTCTGCTCCTGCAGGAGAGTAACTCTGGAAATGCCCAGGCTGAGAACATCCCTGTGGGAAAGCTCTTGATGTGCAGTGGGCTGGAGAGGAGGCAGCCATGTGCCCTGGGGACACAGGAAGCATCCTGGGCTGTGCAACCAGGAGCATAGCCAGGAGATCAAGGGAAAGGATTATCCAGGTTACTGCATCCATATGTCAGATGCCAATACAGGAAAGCTGTCGACAGACTGGAGTGGCTTTAATGATGATCTTACAAGAAAGCTATGGGCTGCAACACTTCACCTGTGAGGAGAGGCTGAGGGAGTTGGGCTTGTCCAGCTTGGAAAAGGGAAAGTCTTGGGAGAAACAGGTACTGTTCCCAGGAAGACTGAGTGAGGCTCTTGCCCATGCTATAAGACAAAAAAAAAAAACAAGAGGAAATGGGCTGAAACAGGAGATGGTCAAGGTTTGTGAAGAACTGCAGCTCATGGGAAGGACCCATATTGAAGAAGTTTGTGGAGGACCATCTCCCATGAGTGGGACCCCCACAATGGAGCAGGGAAAGAGCATGAGGAAGAAGAAATGGCAGAGACAACACATAATGAACTGACCACAACTCCAATTCCCTGTCCCCTTGTGCTACTTGAGGGGAGGAGGTAGAGAAGTTGAGGGTGAAGTTGAGCCCAGGAAGAAGGGAGGGGTTAGGGGAAGGTGTTTTAAAATTGTTCTTATTTCTCAGCATCCTACTCTGACTTTTGATTGGTAATAAATTAAATTAATTTCCCCAAGTAAAGTCTGTTTTGCCCATGATGGTAATTGCTTTTTCTCAACCCATGAGCCTTTCATTGTATTTTCTCCCCCTGTCCTGTTGAGGAGGGGGAGTCATAAAGCGGTTGGTGGGCACCTGGTGCTCAACCAAGGTCAACCCACCACAGTTGGTTTTATTTTACGCACTGAAATGCATGGCAAATGCAGGGAGATTAGGCTCCTGTGCTCTCTGTTGCACAATTAAGACTTTGGGAACTGGAAATACAGGTAATGGTGTTGTGTCATTGTATGCCACATAAAAATTGTGGCTTCCTTTGTGCTTTTTCACTGATCAGAAATCTGTCCTTTGGCCTTCTTTGGCTGTCTCACCCCAGAAAATAGGGTAAAAAGATATTTAGTAGGGATAATTTCAGAGCACTGCTTTCTATGAGGTGTAAGATTTAAATGCTGACAAAGAGTTAGAAGTGAAAGAAAAAGCGGTGTTTTAAGAACTTCATGCCATAGGCTAACTACTTACAACTTGAAGCCATTTTGTCAAGAAAAAATGACTGTTGGGAATGAAATTAAAGCACTTTAATATATCATTGTGAAGAATAAAAAGGAAAACTGGGGAACTGTCCTGTTACTTTTAATTAGTGATAGTACCACTAATTCCAAAACATCCTTGAGAGCTTCTTTATTTTCCTTCAGCGCCAAAGATCAGCCTGCTCAGACCTTGAAAAGGCTAGCTCAAATCCCTGCAACCCAAATGTCTCCCATTGCCTCTCATCCTTTCACCCCAGGACACTTCTCCCCATCGCTTTAGCACACTGCATACTCTCTGTATTTTTAGCTGGGTGAAGTCAGGATACACCCTTGCAAAGCCTTCCTCACAAATGTTTTCTATGTACTAATCCCACTTGTATCACCTCATAACCTTATATTCTGTACAGCTCCCTCCTTCTTCTGCAGAGCGTCACTGAATGGACAGTTTTCCTGTTTCTTTCATGACCATTCACCTTCACAAACTCTCTATTGTGTGCATATCAAATACTGTCTCAAGAACTACATTTATATCCTACACCTTCACCCATTTCCCATTGTAGATTATTTTGCCTCTTGGAGCAGATGGTGTGCAAAGCTGTTTCACGTATGGAAAGCAACTTCAAGTCTGCATATTCATTTGTGTTCAAACAAACAAACAAAACCTGTGCTGGGCTAGTTTTTAAAAGCGCCGCAGTTTCAAGGTGGAAAAGCAGGTTAAATCCATAAATGCTGAGAGCCAAGTTACAAAGAAAGAGGAAACAATAGCTTACGCTGTATCAACTGGACCCACAAATTCTCTGTCAGTAAAGAGAAAGTCCCACAGCCTGTGGGATAGTTTCATCAGTTGTCCTGATAGGAAGTATTTCTGTTGGGCCTCTTGGCTCGAGCCTGCTGCATTCACATTTCTAGCAAGGGAAAAAGTTCCAGTTTGGTCATTAAACTCTCTTGCCCATCCTGCCTGGAGATTCAGGACAGTTGTGTCACAAAACAGCCAGAGTCAGAGGGAAGACGACACAAACTGGAATGGTTTGTGCTCCAGTGGAAGCTCAAATCCAGAGCTGGCAGGAACAGTGTTGGCTGCAGATAGACATAAATTACCTGACCCAACTGTGAGTTTAGCCCTAGTGGGTAGCGTTTCTTACAGAGCTCATTGAAGAGGGAAGGGTGTCAGGGAGAGGGGAGCCTGCTTCATTTTCCCAGCTCCCAGGACAGTGTAGATATTTATATATTACATCTTTCTTAACCGCATTTGAAATTATCCTTACTGATTATTGTCCTTGTGGTCTCTTGTCATAGACTCATAGAATAGTTTGGGTTGGAAGGGGCCTTTAAAGACCATCTAGTCCAACCTCTCTGCAGTGAGCAGGTTTGTCAGAGCCCTGTCCAGCCTGACCTTCAGTGCTTCCAGGGATAGGGCATCTACCACCTCTCTGGGCAACCTGGACCAGTGTTTCACCATCCTCACCATAAAAAAATTCTTCCTTATATCTGCTCTCAATCTTCCCTCTCTTAGTTCAAAGTCATTACCCCTCGTCCTATTGCAGCAGGCCCTGCTAAAAAGTTTGTTCCCATCTTTCTCATAAGCCCCCTTTTTCTTCCCTTCATGATTTCCAATTCAGACCAAGGACAAGCTACTTTCCGAACACAGCCTCACTGGGATCCTCTGGACCCATGAAGGTGGGCTGTGGTGGCCGGCTCCAAGCAGAGATGTGCCTAGTAGAAAGACTGTGGTAATTAGTTGATGCTGGCACAGAGCAGGGAAACATGGAGGTCAGCAGAGAGGACCTCTCTGTGGTTATATTGCACAAAACATTACATATTCATAAGATTACCTAATACGCCTATACATATTCAGTAACTATCCCCGCTTTGTATTAAAATGAGTTCTCTGCCCCTCTGCATCTGCACAGTGCTTCTTGGTAATGGTCGTTAGGGGTCTCAGTGATGAAGTTAGTAGTCTTCTTCATTGTAAACTTTTGACCCCTGGTGTTTTGTGCAAGCTCAGATCATCCCCGGAGCTCATCCAGGCCCCAAGTCTAGTTTCGACTAGTCTCATGGCCTTGGCTTCTGTTATGCTTTTCGTCCTGTTCCTAGAGGGTTAGTCATTTGAGATAAGCAAAGACCTAAAAGGCTTCAAAACTAAGACAAACTACTTCAAGGTTTCATGCCTTATCTATGATAGAAATAACTACTTAACCCTTTATCAGCAGCCCCAAGAAAATACTGACCATCAATGAGTCCTGTCCCAGCTGCTCTGGCTGCAGAGGGGCTGCTGGCAGAGCTGGAGGTGGTGGTGCTCAAGCTGCACCTCCCACCCATGGGGACTCTTGGGCTCCTTGAGTCATTGTAGTCCCTAGGGTGACTTCCCTACCTGGCTGGGAGTTGAGAGTTGGGTCCCAGCAGTGTTGGAGCTTTCTGGAGCATCCTGCTTCCTTTTTGTATTCCAAATCCTGCACCAGCCAAGCCCCACTGCCCCGTATGCAGCCCCACAACCCTGCTGTGCAGGCACCACATAGGGCATGGTGCTTTCAAGGGTGGGGAAACATCTCCCTGGGATTGACTGCTGAACAGACCTCAGTTTCCTGTTTCCTGTCATGGCATGTGTGAGCCGGGGCAGGTCTGGACTTTGCTCCAGTGCAAAGAAAGCTGTTCATTTTTCAAAGATCAGCCCTTCCCTGGATCATGGTGAACAACCAGGGCTGGAAATTAAAGGTAAAAGTGCTGGGAGTAGGGGTGACTTTTGGAGTACAGGTCTGCCTGTTGGGTAGGGGAGACTGTCTCAAAGACATGCTTCAGTATGAGCCCTGACACAGGGTTACAGCCTCCCTCACGATGCCACGCTTCAGGAGGGACGATGGCACTAAGAGACGGGGGACACCAGTCTTTCTTCATCCACGTCCCAGGCCTTGGTGGAGCACCAGGAAAACAAGGACTTCTGGCTCTCCATCACGTGCATGCTTTAGGTACCCATGGTCTGGACACAGTCTTGGATAAGCTGAACACCAGCATTTTCTCTACGAGACAATTTCCAGCCCAGGTCACCTCCCTTCTGAGCTCTCCCCATCTCTCATCTGAGCTGGCCCCCTCCTTCTGCTCCCTGCAGGACCCTGAGTTGGTTGGAGATCATTGTTTCTAATCCCTCTCCCTGGGAGTCTGTGGATGTGGCAGGTGCTTGAAGGGACAGTGATGCTTCTAGTGTCCTCGCAAATGCACCATAGTCCTCATTTTCTGTGGACACCTGGGTTTAAGACATTCCCTTTGGGTCACTCCACCTTGGGTGTTCTCTCACTTTGGGGGCTCCAGTTGCTGCCCACGCCAGGTACACATGGTCCCTGGAGATCCCCTGGACTCTCCAGGCAGCTCCAGACTCCCCTCCTGAAGGACATCATCTACATGTCACCTTCTGGGTGGGACAGCTCTGGATATGTACCTTATGTATTCACTGAGGTATATTCACCTCACAGGGAATGGTTAATTCACAATCTCCACTCGGACGAGAAACCAAGCTCATCTTCAGTCCAGCCCTTGGTCCCAAATATGTCACAATGAGACACCTCTTTTCTCCCAGATCCATAGAGCAAGAGGCCTTTTGGGCAGCAGTTGCTCATGTCGGTTCTTGGCATCAGCTTTTCGAAAGGAATCCAACATTCAGGTGCTGAACTGGGCACATACCATTTTATTGCAGAGATGCTCTGAGAGGGTCAGGTTGGTCCAAGTGTCAGGTGAATGTGTCTACAGACACCAGGTGAGAGAGAGAAGGTTCATTCCTCACTAGCAGCAAGTAGAATCCCAACCTTTATGAAGATACATAATAGCCATTTATTACAGCAAAATTATAATGATCGTGATGATAATGGAAAAGAAAATGCTAATGAAGATAGAATCCACTGCACAAGTGGATTTAGTCAGACATTTCCCCATTCACCTATTGCTGCAGAGAAGGACTGACTTCTGACTAAATCCACTTGTGATACCAGAGGTTTTCACCGTTATTTTCCTAATTCTCCCAACTGCAGAGCAGAGCAGTGGGGATTGTGTCTTGTGATGTTTGATTCTAGTGGCCCCACCACAACTAAGACATGTTTTTAAGGCAGAAATCCTTGGCATTTCTGCTCCTCTTGAAGTGAAACCTTGTGGGTCTTGAGAGGGGAAGGGACTGTCCCTTAGTGCAGAGTGAGCAGCTCTGTCTGTCTATCAGCTCTGTTCTGAGCTGCCCTTAAAGAGGTGCCCTCCATCATTTCTCTAAGCTGGAGAACAATCAATCTCAAATGTTCCCCTGAGAAGGAACTGGACACTACTGAGAGCAGAGGAATCCAGTTTCCAAGTGCAGATGTCCAAATCCCCCACCCCGTCTCATTGTACCTGAGGAGGATCTCAGCTCTCATCTCCCAGCCAGGGACACAGACGGCTCATTGCCACTATCCCTATAGAGATGATGAGCAGCATTTCCACAACCTTATTGCTGAGGTGTCTTCTCCATGGGGCTCCTAGATAGCACAAAGATGCCATGGGAGATCTATGGGATGCAACCTGCAGCCCAAAACCAACCACCCCAGGGAAAAAGGTAGAGTATCTTGAAGAGAGAGTTTGCTCATTTGCATTGCCCGGAGCCCTCAGATAAGGAGGGGACATCAATAATTTACTCCCCTGGACACATCCGTATGGCAAGACCCCCAGGGTTGGTCCTAGAACTGCAGCCCAACTCTTGTTCTTCTCGTCCCAGTGAGCCCAATGATAAGAAGAAGGACAGCATGGCCAGGAGAAATACCCCAGTGCCACTGCTGGCAGAGGCTGGAAGGGGAAAGACGATTGGGCTAATTTCTCCTTGGCAGGGGCTGGACTGCTGAGAATGTGACTGAGTCCCTGTGGTCTTAGGAGCAGAGGCTCTACTGGGTTGGAGAGGAGATCAGGTGTTTGCTCTGGGGAAGGCATCTGCAGTGCAGGGGATGGCAGGGAGGTACCCAAATACCTTCTCCTGCTCCAGAGAGCACTTTCTTCTCCTTCACAGCCCATCGCTCTGCTGCCGGGGCTGTCCCTGCCAGGAGCTGTTTCTCTGTCCGCATGCCTTCTCCCTGTCAATGCTCACAGACCCCATCTCATGGGCTGTGTCCTCAGCCATGTGATACAGGTACCTTCTTGCAGCAGGGCACTGCTCAGGGAAATCTCTGTTTGTACAGGGCCAAAAGACCAGGTTGCACCAACCCTGATGACACGGGAAGTGGGCTGATGGTGCTCTCTGTAGGCTGAGGGGCAGAAAAGGCAGTTGCTGTGGCTCCTCAAAACCATCGTTGAGATGGTTTAGGAGTTTCAAGCCCTTTCTCTTCAACGATAAGTCTCTTTCTATTCCCTCTGAGCCAAACAAGAGAAAACTGAAAGCATAGACGTGGGCCATCCCAGCCTCAAGTAAGTAACTCTGACCTTCCCTTTGAAAAGTTCCCCTGCACACAGTGCTGCCCTTAGCCCGGTGGGATGCAGGGACCCTGCTCTGAAGGACAGCCCTGGGCTGCCCAGCCTCCCTGCTGCTGTCGCTGGGAGCGAGTGCCATCCTGCCTGTCCCTGGGACAGTGCAGCAGGGAGTCCCTGCTCTGGAGCACATCCTTCTCCTCTGTGCTGGAGAAACTGTGAGAGTCAACCTGAGAGACCCCACAGGCTGTGCCAGCTTTAGCAGATACCCCCAGGAACGGCAGCTGCATTGCCCTGCGGCCAGAGACTTACCATGCAGAGACTTGTGAAGACTTGTCCCACACTGAGAGCTCAGCTGTCCTCTCACTACCTTCTCCCCGCTTCTCCCCTCTCCCCTTGGTGCCTGCAGGCAGTGCCCTCAGCCCTGCTGCGCTTGGCAGAGGAGCTGCTCCTGGGCAGAGCTGTCTCCCTGCAGCGCCGCCCCATGGCCAGGAGCTCCTTCCATCCCAGGAGCACAACACAGAGCAGAAGCAGAGGACCAGCCCAAGACATAATTTTCTCCTCCCCCTCACGGCTCCCTTGAGGTGTCCCTGGGGACCCAGAAAGGCATCAGGGTCACCCCTGGAGAACGTGCTTTGAAGTCAACTGACGTAATCACCAACTGTCCAACTCTGAAGAGCAGAGAGAGACTGATTTCAGCAGTATGGTTTGTCCTACCAAAGCATCGTTGTCTGTGGGGGCACAGAAATGTTCCCCTCTGGACATGGCTATTCTTGACCAACAACAGAAAGGAAAGAGAGGGATAGGGGTCCCTTTCCCTGTGCAGGGCAGTGCCTCACCTGAGGCAACGCTGTGATCTCATCCAAAGCTGGAAGCCCTTGGGCTGAAGCAGGATTCAGCTCCCCCCATGCACCCCACAGACCCAGCGGAGCTGAGATCCCTCTTGTTTTAGTTCAGGGGTGGCCAAAGGAGTTGCCAGAGGGGGAGCTCCTGCTCCGAGCCCTTTGTGAGCAGTCAGTTTCTCACCCACAGACACCTGGTGATGAGTGAGGTGCCAAGGGTTGTCCAAGACGGGTGCAAGTGTTTGAGAGCTGTGATAGAAAATTCTCTAAGAAAACCCACATCCTTCCTGAGCATCAGCTGAGGGCCAGAGAGAGAAGTGACCATCCTACATGATACCAGACCCCTACCTTTAGGGCACCTCAATTTGCCCTAGAATAGAATTGGAAAGAATATTTCAGTTGGGAGGGACCTGCAAAGATAATTTAATCCAACTGCCTTCTCAAATATGACCCTGGAGCATGCAGAGTTCTTCAGGTGACCAGGCAGAAAGGTGCCCCAGAAGGAGTTGCAGGTCTTTCTCTGATCATTTACTCCCTAGAGCTCCAGTCACTATAAAGCTGAGGCACATTCCCACCCCTGTGCTGCGGACATTTATTTCAGGGCTCTCATGTAAAGGAAAAAAAAGCCTCTAGTTGTATGCCTGGTGCCTGGAGTGCCAAACACAACTCCACTCAGCTGGTAAACACAGCACAGGACCTCCAGGAGAGCCGTGCCCTGTGGCAGCTGGTGCAGGACAGACATCCCAGGGCCTCCCAAAGGGGCCCAGTTCCTCTGTGCAAGAACCTGAAGACCAACACCATGGCACAAATGCAAGGTCCATGCCCTCTACACCCAGAGCTGCTGCAGGACAGGGAGGCAGATCACACCAGGATGCCCTCCCCTGTACCTGCCTTCTCCAACCTTGACATTCTGAACCTTCTTCCCCCTTGACTATATGAACTCCCCTGCCTGAGGATACAAAAGAGAAGATGATAATAATATTCCCAGAGTGGCTTCGTCAAGGGCTGTTCACCTCCAAAGTCTTTCGCTGCATACCTCACAGCCCTGTGGGTGGGAGTGCTCACCAGGCTACTTGCCATCATTTACCAGCAGTCCTGGCTAACCAGGGAGAAATCAGCTGACTGGAGGTTAGCAAATATGGTGCCCATCTACAGGAAGGGCCATGAAGGAGGATCCAGGGAGCTCCAAGCCTGTCAGTCTGGCTTCCGTGCAGGGGAACGTTATGGAGCAGATTACCCTGAGTGCCATCAGGCAGCACGTATGGGACAATCAAGTGATCAGGCCCAGTCAGTATGGATTTGTGAAAGGCAGTTCTTTCTTGACCAACCTGATCACCTTCTATGACAAGGTGACCCACTCAGTGGACAAGGGAAAGGCTCTGGATGTTTTCTTCCTATACTTTAGTAAAGCTTTTGGCATCATTTTCCACAGCATTCTCCTGGAGAAAGTGGCTGCTCATGGCTTGGATAGGTGTGTACTTTGCTGGGTAAAAAACTGGCTGGAAGGTCAGGCCTAAAGAGTGGTGGGGAATGGAGTTAAATCCAGGTGGTGGCTGGTCACGAGTGGCATTCTCCAGGGCTCAGTACTGGGGTCTCTTTTCTTTAAAATCTTTATCAATGACCTGGAGGAGGGAATTGAGTTCACCCTCAGTAAGTTCACAGACGCCACCAGGTTGGGTGGGAGTGTTGATTTGCTTGAGGGTAGGAAGGCTCCACAGAAGGGTCTGGAAAGGCTGGATCGATGGGCCAAGGCCAATGGGATGAGGTTCAACAGGGCCAAGTGCCGGGTCCTGCACTTGGGTCACAGCAACCCCATGAACTCTAAAGGCTTGGGGAAGAGTGGCTGAAGCTGCCTGGTGAAAAGGACCTGGGAGTGTTGTTTGACTATTGGCTTCACATGAGCCAGCAGAGTGCCCAGGTGGCCAAGAAGGCCAACAGCATCCTGGACTGTGTCAGCAATTGTGTGGCCACCAGGACTGGGGCAGTGATCATCCCCCTGTACTGAGCACTGGTGAGGCCCCACCTCGAGTGCTGTGTCCAGGTTTGGGCTCCTTACCACAATAAAGACAGTGAGACATTGGACGCTCTGGAGCGTGTCCAGAGAAGGGCAACAAAGCTGGTGAGGGGTCTGGAGAATAAGTCTTATGAGGAGTGGCTGAGGGAGGTGGGGGTGGTCAGCCTGAAGAAAAGGAGGCTGAAGGGGGACCTTCTCGCTCTCTAGAATGCAGGGTGTAGCGAGGTGGGGGTCAGTCCATTCTCCCAACTAAGAAATGATAGGACAAGAGGAAATGGCCTCAAGTTGTATCAAAGGAAGTTTAGATTGAAGATTAAGAATATATTTTTCTCTGAAATGATTGCCAAGCACTGGAAAAAGCTGCCCAGGGAACTCATTGAGTCTCCATCCCTGGAAGTGTTTAAAAGACGGGTAGATGTGGTGCTGAGGGATATGGTCTAGTGGTGGTTTTGTCAGTGTTAGATTAATGGTTGGACTCAATGATCTGAAAGGTCCCTTCCAACCTAGCTGATTCTATGATTCTTTAATTCTATGATTGTATGATTCTTCAGACATGTAACCAGTTCTTTTAGAGAGATTCGAGTGTACAAATGAGAGCTCACATGAAAAAACAAAATTTTAACTCGGCTTTATTGTGAAGCCTTGATAAGCAATTCCCAAATGTCCAGAAAGTTACTTAGGAGAGTGTTACCAACAAACAGCAGTTACTTAGGAGAGTCTTTCCAACCCAAAGATAGTAGCAGCACCGCCGAGCAGCAGGATGGCGAGGAGCCACATTGGTATGGTGGGGAGGGAGGTACAGCGCCTTCAGGGTGTCCCCTGTAACTTCAAAGTGTGTTCATGTCTCTCTCTCCCTCCACCCGACACAGCCCCCTTATATCCCGTGTTGGAATGAGTGGGACAGTACCAGCTTGGGTCACTGCACACATGCAGCAAGCCTCACCAGGATTGTGCTTGGCCAACATGCAACTGCCTGATATGTGACCACGCTATTGCATCTTCTGGTTGTGTTCCTTCTTTGAAGGTCAGGTTCTCACGGGTATGACACAGTCTGGCAACAACAAGACTGTGTTCCCTTGTTTTTCTCGGCACGTATACTGGACATAGTTTCACTAGTAAGTTTCCATCATGTCTCACTTAGACCATCCTCTATTATCCCTGACACAAGACCCTGCCTGGATTCTGGATAAACATGTAAGGATGCTCCAAAGATCTTTCCTTCTGAGAACAATGATACCCTGAAAGCCTCTAGTCCAGTGGAGCAAACCCAGTGCCACGCTCAAGCTAAAGCAGCTTCTCCCATTTAGGAGACACTTTTCACTGAAAAAAAACCTAAAAGCAGCAAGAGAGAGAGAAAAAAAATCAGCCAAGTGAAAACCCCACCTTCACTGAACACATCGATAGTTTCACACAACCCATTCTTTTGAGGCCCACAAGCTGGAGCTTGGATGACAGGATGCGAGGTAACCCTATCTGCTGGAAGAGCTGTGAACACCTGTGGGGGAGAGCTGTGGGGAAGAAAAGGCATCTCTGCAAGGGACTCCCAGCACTGGGCTCCACTAACAACAGCTCTGCCCTACCAGCTCCATGCAAGATAGCCTGAGGGGGAAATACCTTCAAAAGGCTTTAGAGGGCATCTGGAGCACAGACACCCATGGAAGCGGTACCTTGGCTATGTGCAGGGAGCGCTGGGCAGCAGCACATGCCTGTAGCAACACCCAAGGTTTCAAGCAGAAGCATGTTGCCATGAGTGGAACTCCTGAGAATGTTACCTGTCCTTTAAATGGAAAAACCCAAAACAACACAACACCTTCCCTGCTCCCCCCCTCCCTCACCCCATGCTTTGAATAGCACACTAATAGTGACATTAAACAATTCCGCTGCTTCTTCCAGTGACCTAAGGGACAGCCTCTGCCTCTTTTCAGCTCTACCTCAGTCCATGCTCCATTTCAGGACAATTCTGAGCAGAGGTGTAACTTTTTAAGAGGATTCCTATACATTGCTGTAGCGGTACTGGGACCACGCCGCATGGGCTGACAGCTCTCCAGCCATAGACTGGTCTCACACTTCCAAGGTAAGAAGTCTGTACTTTGACAGTCACCCAGTGCCACTTCTGGGAGAAGAGTCTCTGTGGACACAGGGGATGGTGACACAGATCCACAGGGACCTGTGCTAAGAGCTTTCCTTGTTCCGTAGGAAACCCTCCGCTCTCACTGGTTCAGTTTGAGGCTTTCCACACAGGGGGCAAACAGCTGTTTCACAGCTGGAACAGCTGGCTCTGCACGCATGACTGCATGCTGGGCTCACAGCTGGGCCCAAATTGCTCCATGACTGGAGACATATGAACAGGTCTGGTGTGTGAGTCTCACGAGGTAGGGAGATAGAGAAAGGAAACGAGAGAAAAATATAGATCACTGGTCCGGGATCCAGCATCTTTTTCAAAGAATCTTCCCAGGCATGGTCTTCTGTGTTCTCACTGCAGAGCAGCAATTATTTCCCCCTTTTCTGTTTGATGAAATAGCACGATGCCCTCCCCT
>JAHREE010147020.1:27063-39452 GCA_033628505.1 Tringa tobata | reverse complement strand
TCTAAGACTGTGACTTAGAATTGGGTTACACAAGAGAAATGTGCTACATTTAAGAGAAGCAGCAGCAATCTCCTTCAAAAAAGAGGGAGGAAAGGGCAAGATTTAGCTATTTGTAGAGCACTGCTAAGTATTACTATCTAACAGCATCAGCACAAGCTCCGTTGTAAAGGCAGCTGCATGAAGACAATATTTACAGGAGATGCTGTAAACAGGAAACATCAATATACACAGGCACTAACAACTGAGGAACTCAGAGCCAGCGAGAGACAGGTTAAACACAGAGGAGCAGATTTGCACAGCTTTCTCGTAGGAATATACAAAAGTGCCTAAACTAACAAAATAGTATCCTCAGCTGATATCCTCAGCGATATCAGATAGTGACTAAACCAGTGCCCAAGCTGGGGTTATCATTCACTTGCTTTACTACCACTTCAGTGCAGCACCCACTGGTGGACTCTTACTCACTTGAGGATGATGGAAGGCATGGGAATTTCCAAGAATTCTTCCTTGAAAGGAATGAATGGCAGCAGACCGGTGTAGAAGAGGCCAAGAAGCAGGAGGACACGTTGCAAACAGAAGATGATGGGAATGTCAGCATTCTGCAGGAACCAGGAAAGAAAAACTCTAAATTATCTTGGTAGATTGTTGAGACTGTTGCAATTAAATTTACTCATCAAAGCATGGTTAAAGTTTAGCACTTGCACCTAAAGATTAGGCTGTCAACTCTTTATTATAGACCTGACACTGAATTTAAATTACTCTTTGTGGTACCTTGTAATCCAAAGTTTTACACAATTTGAAGGGGCACTGGGACCTGGAAAGGTAAAGTTTCACTGTCACAATATTGCTTTTGTTACCTGCCTGCATCACCTTTCCAGACCGCATCCCTCTATGCAGCATTTTCTCTTAGATTAGTATTACCACAAAGAACAAGCTGTGCTTTAACACAGGATTTGTTACAGTTTGGTATCATATGAACTCACTTCACAACACATTTTTAAAGGTGCTGTTTATGCACCAAAATATCTGGGTGATGATGCTATGAAAATGAACAAATGTAACTGCTGTTCAGGTAGGAAATGGTGCATTGTCCTACACAGATAAATCAGAACAGTATCTGTACTCTCAACTAGATCAATATCACTCAGGAGCGTAACTCCTTCAGATTAAGGACAATTTTAATTTAATTCTAAATTGTACAATACCTCGGCACAAAAAGGAATAGAATCTGTAGCTGTAAAATAGCTTTATATTAATATAACTGTGTGTCTACTAGTGGCCACATCCATTATTTTCATAAAAAGAAACACACAATAAGCAATACTTAGAAAAATTTCTTTTGTACCAGATGAATGATGTGCAAAACAGGCTCTAAGAATTCCTGGCATACAATCTTAACACCCTATACTTTATAGAACAAGAATAAAACATGATGAAGTTTAATTCCTCAAGTGTTTCATTGCAGAGTATATGGGTGTTAACTGTGCTTGGTTTATTGTAATAGCGTAGTAAGCAGAATACAACCTAACTGTAAAATCTCCCATCACACCAGAAAGCCTGGCATTGCTGGCTAGATCTGGACTTGCAGGGTGCTTTTCTGTGTATTTTGTTGCCACACAGTAACAAGCAGGCAAGAACCAAGCTTAGCTTGGGCTCATTCTTACCTCCTTAAGACACTTGGACACAACCTCGTAATTTGCATTCCCCCATACCGTCAAGTGCTCTCGCTTATACTGACTCACCAGCTCGGAAACCTGCAATATAAAAAAGCAGAACACTAACGTGTATTCACTGAAAATTACATGCAGCATTACATAACAGGAACTCTACTTGCTACTTTTCAACTACAAAAGTCATTACAGAAAAGATAGCTCTTCTGTACGTTCTCCCAACTCAAGATGATTGTGCTGCTTTGACTGGGAAGAAACAGGCGTTCAGGTCAACAGATACAAGGGAAGAGCATTACACCTACAAAAAAACCCTACATAGTTTAAGCAAACTAGATAGCAAAGTAGCATCTGAGAGAAAGCAGATTTTCTCTTCTTTTTATCTTTACACTGACACCATGTTTTTCTGCTGCTTTGGTAGGCAACAGTCTGTAAGAAGACACCCCAGTATGAAGTATGAAACAAACATGTCTCTAGTAGCATAGTGTCAGGTCATGTCAAGATAAAGGGTCAGTAAAGAGCTGTTTGCTGAATATCTTGCACAAACTCACTTCTCTGCCTTCTCTATTACCTCATGCCCCATCCCTGGAAGTGTTCAAGGCCAGGCTGGATGGGGCTTTAGGCAACCTGGTCTGGTGGGAGGTGTCCCTGCCCAGGGCAGGGGGGTTGGAACTCAATGATCTTTAAGATCCCTTCCAACTCAAACCATTCTACAATACTATGATCCACGGAGCAAGATCTAACACATGGAGGACGAAGCAGTCCAAGGACACAGATTTTAGTGCCACAGACTGCTAGCAACTCCACGAAACTTTTCTTTTGGAATTTCAACATAATTTACACGACATTTGGTCTCAGCTCAGTGTAGATTTTCATGTACCTTTCTGATCAACACATTGTTGTTCACTTTGATGTCGATGTTGACGGGAGTTTGTGGAAATGCCTCAAACACCTCTTTCAGGAGCGGAATACGGTTGTCTTTTCCCTCACAGTGACATTCTGGGGAAACAAGAACATTGATGCTGTTGTGACCACCCTTAATACACTGCAGATAAAAGCTGAGATGTCAGAGCACTTAAGACTAAAAATAATATATAGCAATTTTTTTAACTAAAAAAAATATTTTACTTCACTCAGAGAGTTGTAATTAATTATGATAAGCTCACTTCTGTAATGAAAATGCTCTAAGCATACTGTATGTTCAGCTTTGAACTTCATAAATTCAGACATTCTTCAGCAACAGTAGGAGTGCAGGCATCGTTAAAATCTCAAAATAGCAAAGATGGGCTCAGTTACCACATACCAAATGCAATGAGATTAATATGAAACGAGACCAAGTGAGAAACCCTTATCCTTCTAGGAAAATTTACCGGGGAAGCATAACTATTAAAGGGAACAGAAGAAACACACCAAATTTTATTGTCTGAAACGGCTTGTGGCTCCAGGGAATTAACTGAAGATGATCATCCATCTCTTTGTAGTATTGTACATGAACAAAATTTGTATTATTGTGCATAAACAAAAGATATATACACGTGAAAATAACACGTCATGGATCTCCTCTTGATGCATTTTAAGTATTTTGCAATTTTGGAAAGAAAAGTTTAACACAACATTTCCTTGCCGGGCAATTCAAATATGGGAAGGCTACACATGATAGCTACAAAGCCCCTTGAGCAAACACACCCGATATAATCTCCAGAAGCCTTTTCCAGGTGGAAGTGCTCTCAGTGTGCTTTATTCAAATCACAGTCCCACAAATCATATTTTTCATATGAAAACAGGTTACGCTTTTTCTAGATTTTCCTCTGCTGCGGCAAGATTGCTACTGAACTTTAAGCCATACACAGAGTAACTATGACTCTTTGCATTCACCCTTCTGAAAATGTCTTTATTATCTGACACCTTGTAGTACTTCAAGCCCAGAGTGCACAAGCACCATGACATCTGAGTTGTAAAACAACTCTCAGCCTTCTCTTCATTTTTGGAACAACAAATTTTCAGTCAGCACCCTCTGAAGACCTCACAAGGGAACTGAAAAGCAGTTGTATGAAGCAGACGAGCAAATAATTGAAATTTTACTTGGAGAAAGACATGTTACATCTTCAACTTAGTCACCGTCAACCAGTATTTAAAAATAAAAACAACGTATTTTTGTTTCTAAAGCTAGGATTACATTTTCCTTTTAAAACTTCCCTTATCAAAAAATTGCCACCCTATAATAATGGAAAATTAGTTACTGTAAATTGAAACGCAAGAGACAAAAACTTACCTTTCTGAAATGTAACATCCAACTTGCAGAGATATGGTGGAAGTTCCTTAAAAATAATGGGAAATGGAACACTCATTCAAATGCAGGGATACAAACACATCTTTTCTCGAAAAATACAAAAAATTATAATTCATAAGCCTTGCAAGTTATCTTTGAAGACAAAAATAGTATTTTGCCCAAAATGTGATTTAGAAGCAACATGTTTATTCTTGCTTGAACTATTTGGCATTCTTAGCCTTGAGTTACCTGTAGCTGAGTGAAGCAAAGTGTTTCCAGATGCCTGTCCAAAAATTCTGAGCATTTCACTTAAATATCAGATAGAAAGGCAGTTCTGTAAACCAGGCTTTTAAAACTGTCAATGCAGGTGGGGTTCATCTACCGGTTTTCTCATTAAAAAGCTGGTCATGCGAGAAGGAGCTTGTTGACGAAGCTTCCTTTGTCATCAGTATGGCAACACAGGCCCACCTCCAGAAAGCTATTCATCCAGCCCACTACTGGATTGGTTAATCACCCTCTGGAAACGTGCTGTTTTTTCTCCTTGGACTACACGGTTAACCTAATTAACCTTTTTCCAGTCAGACAAGATAAATCCCCTCCTTAGATTTTGGATACTAGACGTACACACACACGCACACAACTTTCCCCAGCCACTCTACAAGCACATTTTTAAACATCATCTAGCACTAACATTCATTCTTCAGCTTACAGAGTATTTGAGGTCAGATATGTTGACATCGACTCCTGTTGATCTCTTCAGGTTCTCATCATGGGACACAACCACTTGCTCATCTTTCGTCAGGTGACAATCCAGCTCCAACATGTCCGTTCCTAAATTAACCGCACTGGAAGCAAAGAAGTCTGCCTTGAACCACACACATATCTCATAAGGTCCAAACCTAACACATACGTGTTATTCAACTAAACTAATCTCAGTGAGGGTACTTTAGATGCCTCATGATGCAATGGATCCTCACAATCTTGCTGCAAAGCCAGAAGCAAGTAAGTCTGCTGCAGTGGGAAAGCTGATGCAAGAACAAACAACATATCACAAATCAGAGATGGGATTTGAACTCGGGAGCTTTGGCTCCGTCTTCCACAGAAATCCAGCAGCACACCCCTGATTGCAGCCTTCCAACTCAGGATTGAGAAACCTACTTCTAACCTATTGTTGCAGAATTTTGAGTGCGATGTTTGTTAGTATCAGCATGTTTACCACTGGAAGAAGCGAGCTCTTTCAAAACAGTAATCAATTCTATGGTAAGCATAGCCATCAAACAACAGAGATGCAAAAGCCTTTTCTTTACTTGATTTAAGTTAATCAAGATCGGATAGATCAGGAAATTAGCAATGGGGCTTTCAGGCTTTTGGCTAGCAAAATTACATTAAAAAAAAATTGTTATTATTTTAAGGAAAAGTTTTATTTAAAAAAAACCAAAACCAAAACACTAAAACACCCAGCCATATTTTTCAAAGAAAAATAGCTATTCCTGTTTCAATCTGCTGCTTTAAGAAGTTCTAATCCAATCCCAAATCCACTCTACAGAAGCTTAGCTCACAGAAGAAGGAGTAAAAGAAAGCAGAAAGTAGTAATACTACTAATGAAAAGTAAGTACACGAAGCCTCAAACCAGAACACAAAAACTAAGCTTTACTCCAACAAGAAGTGAATTGCTCATTTCACTAGGAAAGATACTCAGAAGGTACCATTCCAGCTAGAAGTCCCAGCCTGAAGTCTGAACACTTCCTGCAAAACACTGGGCTGTTCTTTTCATCCACCTACAAACAAACCTAGAAGACCTGTAAGTACAGTCTATACTGGACCCAAAGCTCTAAGACTTCAGTAACAGCCTTTTCCTTAAGAAAAAGGCTTTATTGACTGCTGAAATACAGACATGCCATAAGCATTCACAAATGCAATAACAAAATTAAAAAAAAAAACAAAAACAAAAAACAAAAAAAGAGAACATACTCCCATAAGTGTTTAACGTAATTTCTGGTCCAGCTGGGATAATGATCAAGAAGGGGGTTGTCAAATTAAAACCAATTTGTTAACTGTTTTCCAGTGCCACTAATTAAGAATTAGGAGAGGAACAAAATCCTATTACACGTGGAAGATACAGCCTGTTCTGTGTAATTTTCCCTCCTGAGGAAAAGCATCTCCAAATGCACTACAGGAGATTTGCCAAATTTGTAGATGAGTGTTCCCATCTAGTACCATGTATTCTCTTTTAACCAGCATAATTTATTAGAAATATTACCACTTAAGAAACTCTGGACTGATGCTGCATAGAAAAAGGAGAACAACAACTTGCCTTGTTAACAAATTTGAGAATCTGCCAGGCTCTTACTAGCAGCTTGCAGCTAAATAAGCTTCCTTAAAGTGCTGAGGGTTTTTTTTCAGCTGGAAATCAGGCTTTTTTGCAGTTCTGTAGCAACACATCAAATCTACATCGCTCCACAGAAGACTCCAGATGTTCTCCAGATTCAGAAGAATGTGCTGGGTTCAGATCCAACTGCTCCAAAACTTAAGTTTTGAAGCAGCCTCACATTTGCAAATTAGGATGCTAGACCTCTGTTTAACTGTTTTCGAGTAAAATGACATACCAGGAAATAAATAAGAAAAGCCTTACCTTGGGAACTAAACTCCATTAGGCAGTGTCTAACGTAGCATGATGTAGAGAGTTTATAACTACAAAGATGATCAGTACTTTTATTACAGTAACTACAGTGTTTAAAACATTCTCTCTAAACAAAGTATGTTCATAAAAGAAGAGGAAATACAATGAGAAATTATCTGGAGAGTTTATTTAGTAGCTTCCTGTCGAGACAATGCTAAAGTACATGGCTGCATTAGGAACAATTAAACTGTTAATTAAATTCTTATGACATCTTTTTTTGTTAGACCCCCAAATATTTTAAGATACTACAGTTGTCTTTTTAAGCTTAGAATAAGTTATTTTAAAATCTGAAACCAGATCAGGGGTAGGTCTTACGCTGCAGACAAGCAATGTCTTTTGGATTCACCGACATCAATGGTCAGACGTATCTGCTTGTCCAAACCTGCAGGAGCAGCTCTTACAGGCATGCCCAATTTGGCTCCATCTGATGGGTTAGAAATTGATTAGTTCATAACAGCCGTCTGAGCCAATCCAGATAATTTTTCACTATGCAGATCACCAATTTCCTACCCAATTCCTTTTGCTAGCTTACCAGGAATGAGCTGACGGGAAGGACAAAGCCTTTATCCCTCCATAGAGAAAGCCAGAACACCTTCTACTGCCTAACACAAGGGAATCACTCTGGCTTTGCTTTCTGCAGAAGTAATACACCTTTGTTATTCAGCCAAGATAATCTCAAAACAAGTAATGAACTTTGCTATTGGCAGTTGAGATGAGTTTGAAAAGTGGACCTCAACACATTTGTTACACTATGGTTGTAAAATAATTAAAACAGTAAGAAGAGAGACAGACAAACGTCTGTATTACCACAAAACATGATTTGACTCCCAGCACAGTCCTTACTCTAAGTACCACAGCTTACTTCTGGGAATAAAAATAGGTTACGGTAAAACTTTATAAGAGCATTATACATATAAAAACAAAAATTAAGAAATGGTTAAAAAAAAAAAAAAGCAGCACTTCCCAGAAACTGTGGCAACAGACTTGAAAAAAGGCAGGCCAGCAGGAAAAAACCACAAAACTATGCTAAGCTTCCATGGAGATAGAAAATACTGCAGTACTTTCAATAGCACTGTTTGGTTGGGAAAGCTGGCACTCCTCAGCCTGCAAGGAAATGTGCAAACTGATGAGGCTACTTAGCACAAAGCAAATTAAAAAACCTCAAACAACACAAAGAGAAGCCTGCATAATTCGGTCACTGCTCACTGGCAGCTGGAGTTTTAGATATGCTGCTTTTTCAAATGCCTTTGAGGACCTTGTTAGAATTCACTACTTAAATGCTGGAGGCTTAAAAGGCCTTCCAGTACCAACTCAGTTTTAAACCCCTAGATAAGAGGCTTTCACACATTGTGCAAATGAAGTATGTGTATGAAGGGGAAAAAACATAACACTAACATTTTTAATATCTTTACAGACGGTGCATTAGAAGTCAGTTAACATTAGGATTTCAGTCACAATAATTCTAGGAGACAAATTATTAACTTTCTATATAAAGGAGGGAACTGCATGCTATGAAACTCTGGAATATCTAAGAGAACTGCTTAAAGCCATAATAGCAGTCAACAGATTCAGACTTGCTGAAATCCAGCCTTGTGTACTAATTAGCATATCGGTATAGGCTATGATCTGAAATACCTTTTGAGAAACATCAATGTGTCTAGAAAAAAAACAGTGTATGACATTAGCTATGAAAAATAGCTTTATAATGATAAATAAACTAATGGAAGTAACCGCCATTAAACACGGAAGCAGTATTGTTTCATGTTTTGTTAGCTAGAACAGGAAGAATCAGACCTCAGGAGTTTTATTTCCAATTGCCAGTCCACCATGTCACTGTGTACAAACCATAGTTTGCAGTATCCCAATTCCTTCTTGTTTAAATTGGAGTAATTTAGCAATCCACAGGAGTCATCCAAAGGAGAGATGACTTTCAGAAATAGGACACTGTACCCCAAACACCTGACAGAAGTCCAATCTTTCTTGCTTGCTTCACTCACTGAAGACAAATGAGAAAATTGCTGCTTTAGGCATTATTTGTTCCATTGGTACTCACTGGTGAAAGGCTGCCATCGTGTTTTCCAGGTTCTCTCCAGCACCTACAAAAATAACAGAAAAACTAGAACACGTACAAAATCCTTTTCCTCCCCTCAATCCCAGTGGAAAGAAATAAACAAGGATAAAAAATTTTGTATATTTTGAGGAAATGTTTGTCAGAAATCCCTGTTGCCACTAACCTACTGGGGAGACCCAAGAGACAGGGCTTTCTCAAGGTAAAGCAATTAAAAAGAAAAAAAAAGGAGAAGACTTATCTTGGATTTGTATAACACTTTGAATATACAAAACAAAGTGTTTATTTTACCAGGGTTGAGTGCCCTGTTTTTCCTTAAAGGCGTTGTATTTGGCTATGGCACTATGCTCCACAGGCACAGGACAGTCTATGCAAAATTCTACTTCAGAGGTAGTAGGAGGAGTAATAAGAGGAGAGGTAACAAGAGGGCGAAAAGGAAAAAAAAAAAAAAACACAACCAAGAAAAAAAAAAGCACTGAAGACTCTATAAAGCTGATATTCCCTAAACACATAACCCAGTTGATGCTCAAAGAGGTGACAACCTCTTTTTTCAGTGCAAGGATACTTCCTGAAACAGCACAAATCTGTCAATAAAGGTTTATGCTGCTGGCAAAGGGAGGTCTCATACACAAGGAATGAAACACACATCAACTCCAGTTAAGAAATGAAAGGACAAGCAAATTTAATTTTCTCTCAGGCAGGAGTAAACTCTGCAACTCTTAAGCCATCATTCTCTACACAGAAATCTTTGAAATCAGCCTGGAAAATGTTGTGCCTTCTCTCTCCTTCAGAAAATATGCAATGTTGCATACTGAAAACCAAAACAACTTCAGGAAGATACACGTACTGATGAGGATATCTATGCAAATTTTAACTACTCTTTGACAGTGATGAATGGCAGGCTTTGTAAACAACAATTATAGAAGCTTCAACTAAGGCCTTGCTTATTAACAAGACCTTACCAGTACATACTTACCTAAGTCTGTGTTTAGTTAGTTAATTAAAGCAACGCAATTCTATGCACGCGCAACTAGCAATTGAAAATTTGTTATCAGGGTAGCTTGCATTGGTAGGTTTACAAAATGAAAGACTTAATTGACTTCGAATCATAATGACAAAATCCGCAGAGTTTAACGTAGCCCAATACAGTAAGTCCACAGCAGCTTCTGTTATTAGACATTTACTGATATTTTATGGAATTTGACTGCAGAACAAGGAACAGGTTGAGTGGCAAAAGCAATGGAGGGATAGAGGAGAGCATAAGAACCTCATGATATACTTCTGATGGTCGTCTAACAGATGGGAAAAACCTGCATAGGACCTGGATGAGTAGTTATAAGTTAACTGCAATAAAAATTGAGGTTTTAGATAACTTATCAACTCTGACAATACATCCCATACATCCTGAAAAGTAAGAGAGGATGAAAAAATAATGAGTCGGTCTTACAATTCGGAAATTGTGAACAAATCAACAGTATCCTCACATTCCTGGGCAGAATTTCCAGAAATAAAACTTTAAGTGACTCCGTCCTCGGATGCATCCAAAACCTAACTGGACAAGGTCCTGATCAACCTGCTCTAGTTGCCCCTGCTCTGGTCAGACAAGATGATTTCCAGAAGTCCCTTCCAATCTCAACTATTCTGTGATTCCATAAATATCATCACGCTACCCTGTCTCAAAGACCCTGCAATTCAGTCCATGCAGTGGGCATAGAATCATACTATTGTCTAGGTTGGAAGGGACCTTTAAGATCATCTAGTCCAACCATCAGGCATTGACAGATCTCTAACACAGAATATCAAGACTTAATTACTGATCTCAGAAATGACCAATTTTAAAATTATACAGAAATGAAGAAATAATTCAGGGATGCTTCCACTGGTGAGCTATAAACTGAGATAAGGAAATTCTTGCATGTAGGAAGAAGTAAAATCAAACCCCATAAACTTAAAAAACTTCACACACAAGGCTTCCTTTCAGGAAGGAAAAAGCCAAACAAGTTAAGTGCTACCTTGATCTCCGAAGTTAATAGGAGTAATGCAATAGGAAACCTGACGCTGAGTCTAAAGCTACAGCACGACTAAAGCCTGATGCGAATTTAAGTCCGGCAGGAATTAACGTTACAAAGTAAATACTACAGAGAGTAAAGAGTAAGTGATCTTCAGTCTCATGACACCTGACGAGCAAGAAGCTGCTGAGATGTTAAAGTTTGTACTTCCACCATAGGTGTATCTCACAACATACATGCTGACACAGAACAATTTGAAGACTGTGGACTTTGTCTCGGAACGCCTAATGAATAATCCTCCCATTGAGCAAGGCTTTCCTGTTGTTTTAATGGAGCTTAGTGCAACTGGCCAAAACACTTGCATTCTAGGCTTCAGGCTGTGTATCTTAACCAAGGTCATTGCAAAGAAGTGAGAAGAAAAGAAGATTAAGGAGATCATAGCAAGTTCCAACAAAGTCATCCGCAAGTTTTTAATAGCTTGCAAATTAACAAACAGGTAACAATCAAAATTGACAACCTTTCCTTGTTGAATGAAAATATGTATCTACCAGGAAACGGCTAATATGCACATTCCAAACCAAAAGGTGCATTTTATGCTATACTTAAGGCCATAGTTATAAAGAAACTTAATCTGTCATATAAACGGAATGAAAGAAATTCAAGTAATAAAATCTGTAAGAGATCAGCTCTACTTTTCATATTTTAGTAATTCAAGGCAGTAGTAATAGTTAAGGACCACTGGCTAGAACTGTGATCAGACAGTGCATAAACTGGCATTAGATGTGACATTGAAAACAGCTTAAACTCAGCATCTGACATATCTCTCAGGGAATTTTGGGAAAAAAATTATTAACTAGAAAACTGACTGACAATGGTTTTATTAACTGAATGGGGCAGCAGGGAAAAGAACAGGAAAATACGATTTGCTGTGGCTTTTTTTTCTCCTCCCAGTGCTTTGGAAAAGGTAGGGAGAAAAAAAAAAAAACAAACAAAACTTTAAAAACATCTTTTAGCTATTTTAGACAGAAGCAACCAGCCCACCCACAAGGCCCTGGCGCAAGGTGCGTGGAGGAGACGAGACTCTGGAAATGCGATGGGTTTCACCAGGGCACCGAAGCATTAACTCATCACAGCAAACGGGCATTTCTTCTAAAACCAGAAAGCAAAGCAAAAAAAAAAAAAAAAAAGGCAGCGAGAGACAAGGAGATCGATCCTTCGTACCCGACCTAAGCAACAGCCAGCCGCCGCTCTTGTTAGGAAGATAAATACCACAAGACAGAATTACTAGGGAGACAAAATACATAGGTTTGCGACGCGCAAAATAAAGCTAATTTTCGGGCTGACGCGTTTTGAGTTGGGAGATTAATTCGGCTTTGAAATCAAGCACCGGTCAGCAGGTGGCACCTAAAATTAGGTTGCGGGAGGAAGGTTTAAAGGGAGCCGGCAGCCCCTCAGCACCCTCCCTCCTGCCCTCCCGGCGGGGCTCCGGCAGCGCCCGCCCGCCCCAGGCCTCGGGGGGAGAAGCGTCCCGAGGGAGCGGGGAGGCATCGCTGAGGGGATCCCCTCAGCGCCCGGAGCCGGGCAGGGGGAAGGAGGGCGGGCTGCAGCCCCCCGGGAGCGGCCGGTGCCTTCACCCGCCTGAGGTAAAGAAAGGGCGGGAAGACGAGCCCCCTTTCCCCTTCACTCACCGCCGCGG
>JAHREE010147020.1:0-12598 GCA_033628505.1 Tringa tobata | reverse complement strand
CCGCGCCTCAGCCGGTCCCTGTACGGGGCGACCGCCGTGTGGGTCAGGCGAGTTCGGCCGGGCCGGTCCATTCCGCTGTTCCCCCCCCACTCCTCGTGAGGGGCGGGGTTTAATGGTGCCGCTCCATTTTCTCTCAGGGTGGAGCTCTTCACCTGGGCTGGACCATGTTTCCCCTTGCGGGGGGGGTGTGTGTGTGTGGAGGTGGGTGTGAGAGGAGGAGGGGGCCCAACCGGCTTGTTTCATTCGAGGTGTGGGGAAATGGCTTCCCGCCGAGATGGATGGATGGCTTCCCTGCTCGGTTACAGCTTCTTCTCTCTCTCCGGGAAGGGGAGGCGGGGAGACTCTCCCCCCCTTTGCCTGGCCGCGGGTGGGCGCTGCCGAACCGGGCCGTTCGCCCTGAGGTGAGGGGCGTGTGGGCGCCGCTTGTCCGCCGCCCCCTCGGTGAGAGCCCGGCGGCTTTTCCAGCCCTTCCTTCTTCAGATGGGGGGGGGCTTCGACGACAGCCCGTTCTGAGGAGAAGGATGGCTTTTTCACGAAGCCCTTTCACGTTCGTGTAGTTCTCCACAGCGTTTAACTTGGTTCCAGCACTCTTTGGGCCGGCCCCTGAAGGCGAGGCTGAGCTACTTTAGGTAATAACCGCCTTTCTGCCGCTCGTGGAAAAGCAAAAAACTAAAAAGAACCCCCAAAACTAGAGCTATGCTGTGCTTTCATGTCTTGAGAGGCAACCGTCTCTTTAAGCAGCCAAGTTCCCTGTGGCATCCTTCAAATCCTGGTCTTACTTTATATAAAAGCAAAAATTAATCGTTTGCACTTTTTTTTTTTTTTTTAAGTTAAAGTGTTTTGGGAATATTTTTTGCATCCAAATGCTTAATAGGTACTATAATCTCTCCTTCTAATTCCTTACATAAATTAAAGTGACATAGTTCTCCAAAATATGAGGCCTCTTTGGTTTTTGTGTGGAAACTTCCAGAAGTTTTTGTAATTTCAGTTGTTGTAGCAGCAGTGTTAGGTAACTTAATCGATAAACCACTAGTGTCCTCATGGAGAAAAAGGTACATTATTCAATACAGAGACATAATAGATTTCTCTTTGGTTTTCTTCTCCGCTGGCAATATTCTAGTTTCAAGTTCTAATTAAGAAATGAGTAAAAATGAGTTTAATAGTCTCCTAGTTTATATCTGTACACAATCACATCAACAAAGTGATATTCAAGAGAAATTAAGATTAGGAGGAACACTGGGAGAATGTGGTAGGGATATTGTATATCCACATTATCCCCTTAACCTATTGACTCCTAGACTTTCACTTTAATACACAAAATTGGTATGCTGCTTAATGCCCCATGTTGTAACTTGTTTAGTTTACTTTTTACTTACTTACTGCTCCTTCAGCCACTTTTCTCCAGCACCAGCATAACGCATCCCTTAAAGCCCTGGGAACCGTGGGCCAGTGTGTGTTTGTTGTCTGAAAAGAAACAACTGGCTGAAAGCTGTCTAAATGTGAGCTGGTTCTGCTGATGTGCCTTTGGCACCTCATTGAGCGACCTGCATGTCATTGCAATACTGTGACACTCGTGTGAATGTTTTAAGCTGCAATACTGTTTCGGTTAAGAAATAAAATGCAAGAATTTGAATAAATGCCAAAATGCCTGCACTAGTTGAAAGAACAGAGAACTCAAACTATCCTACCTCATTCTCAGTTTTACTGCATTTCAAAAACAAGGTGGTATTTTGCCCCCCTCAAAGTTAAACGAGGTTTTATGCATGGTAGTGGGAGAAGACAGTAATGGGACACAGTTGTGATCTACTCTATGAGTAGACCAAAATAATCATTGCAAAGATGCCTTCAAGGTGGAGAGCTTGGTGGGGTCAGTTACGGCCCAGATGGTACATAATGAATTCCAAAGGTTTTGAGATGATAGTTTGGGCATTCCTCATTCTAATTACCCCAATTCATTTGGGTAATCCATTTGAAAACTGAATTGATTTTGTTTTCACCCTGCTAGTCTTACATTTCTCTGTTTGATTCTGCAGTTAATGTCTTCTATCAGAAGATGGAAGATGGTCTGCCTGGCTGCCGCCTTCCAGTAAAACTGCTGGGTGGCACAAGGCAGCTGCACCTTCATCTGTTTCTTTTGTTTTCTTTTTTTTTTTAAGAAAAGGGTGATATCTTCTTCTTTCTCCAACAATTTCACTTATTAATTTTTCCTATATCCAAACCTCATTCAAAAGTGCTATATTTTTATTTGTCGTTGTTTATGTCAATCAGAATATGTACATTGGCAACTATGTCTCACGTATGGCAGCTTTGTGTCTATGCCTTTTCTTTCTGGCCATTGTTTCTTCTTCCTGGATTTCCTGTGAAGTCAGCTCTCTCAACAGAAATGTGATAAAATAACACTTCTTATTTCCCTAGAGGTTTTGACATGCATTTCATGGAAAGCTTCATTTTAGTCTCATGGAACCAGGGATAAACTAATTTGTAGGAGCCTGAAAAGAACAATATGTATGAAAATACCAGGTAATCGATGGTTATTTGAGACTATTGCTCAAAGTACAATAACAAGAAGAGCTGAATGAACCATGAAATCTACAATATGAGATTTATTATGCAAAAGGTTGTAAAGCTGACTTGTTAACATTCAAATAAGAATACTGGGTGCTGTACATTAGGACTTGGGCACCTGAGACTGTGCTGCATAGGCATTGATTGGAGTCAGCTGGGACTGGAGATCTTTCCAGCAGCTTCAACAGACACAGAATTGGGCCTGTGATGAAAATACAGCACATGGTAGCGGCTGGTGATAAATGTGTCCTTCTGTACAGCAACTATTTCATTAACCTGCAGCGCTCAGGACTTCACATACTCAGCTAGTGCCTTCCAGTACACACTTCAGCAGTCTGCAATGAGAGAAACTTTGTGGACATCCATTTAGTAAAATTTGGTAACAAATGGATAAACTGTCCGATGAACAGAGAGTGCTTCATTCAGAGCAAGGTAGCTAATTTCTGTCACTTTACTTTTGTTATAGTGGACTTTTTTTTTCTTTGAGTGGTGTCTGTCCAGTGCCCTTTTTATGTTGTACTACTAGTGATCATGCACAAAAAGCAGTGCAATGTTAAAAGGGCATTGGCCAGCAATACTATCTACATTACTCATTATTATTATTATTATAGTAATAGTCAAAAGTCACTGTCTGAGACCAGACAGTGATTTGCAAAACAGCTCTTGAATGGGATTGTTACTAATTTATTTTTTTGCATGCATCATCCTCTAGTTATTGGCCAAGGAGAAATGTTAACTGGTCTTTTAATGACAAATACCATCAACTCTGTGTGTGTGTTTCCTTAGGAATAAGCACCCTACAAAGAGGAAAGAACACTGTATAGCATTCTTATTTCCTACAGTGTATTCCAGAGAAATGTTCCTGGTGTGGAGTTGACTCAGGTTGCTGCTCTGTGTGCATTAGCAATCGTCTGTCTCCCTCTACTCCATTCCCCTGTTTCTTTGCATTTTTGTGAAGAATCTTTGCATCTTCAAACCCTAAGAGTTCTCAAACTTTTTATATGAAGTTAAAGTTTTGTTTAAAAGAAACACCTTTATTGAGATTTATTAAACACACCCCCACTTTGATGGTGCTCTAACATCCATGTGGTTACCCCAGTGCTAATGTTGGGAAATGAGTGTGTGTTTAAGTGCAATTTAAAGTGATCCAACACCTGCAAATAAGAAGAATAAACTCTGGTGTCCAGAAAATGTTCCCTGTAATGCGGTTTAAGAACACCTGTCTCATAGCAGTTTAGAATCTTTGCTTGCTATGAGGTCAATCTAAAAAATAAATGCATTTGGAAATGTATTTTCTAGTTAAAAGAGCACCAAATTGTTTGAAATTGAATTTCTGACAGATCTGTTGAGCATTTTATTGGATGTTTTTCTCCTTTTTTTTTTTTCCTTCCTCTTGGTCAGACAGGCATTAATGAATAATAATAACGTCTTGAAAAATGTGAGTTCTTGTGTGTCTGTATTGGGACTCGGTGAACATTAACCTTATCCAATTCTCCATGATCCACAGAAACCACTATCTGACATGACCTGCTTTTTTGCGATACATATTTTGAGTGTATTGATGACTTGTACAGAATTCTTGCTGCTAACGAATGCTCTGACTTTATTGCACTACTGTACTTTACAGCTAGCAGTGCAATAGTATTGTCAAAGCATCTGAAAGCAGAGCGCGCAGCAATGGCTTGAGTCTGGCCTCAAAATTTCTAACACTTTCTTCTAAGCCTGTGAGTAAACTACAAATTCACATTTCACAAACTGCATTTTCTGTGCAATTGTTGTACAAGACTCATCATGCCACTGGCCGTAACTTATAACCTTAAGGTGAGGTTTCTGCAGGGGTATGTTTCTTGAAATACAGCAAATATTTATAAAACAAAGGAAAATGGATCATAATAGAGGAATATAGGGCAGTGCTTGTAACATGCTTTGAAAATGCTGATAATAAATTTTGCTTCTTTTACAGTTTGTGTACTTTCAGCAGAAAGCAGTGATACTGAACTGTGTTAATATTTTCATGAAGCACAACTCTTAAAATTATAGCCACAGCTTTCAGCTTCACATTCAATTTTTAATGTCTTGAATCACAGTAGTAGCATGGTATTAGTGGCTTTCTGTCATCCTGTAAATCTCAACTTATCAATATTGAATATTTTTAGGAACAGAGTTTCATGGATAATTTTGAAAGCCACCCATATTCTTTGTCTTCATTTCCAATAACTAACAATCAGATGGAGGAGTTAAAAAAAAGGAAAAAGTTATCTTTTTGGAGTGCCTGCCCCTAGAAATGAAAACCTAAAAATTGTTGCTAGTGGAGGAGAACAGAAGTGATTGAGCAGTTATGGAAAATCCCTCATGAACTCTTTAAAAATACATAGTGCAATAAAAGGTATTTTATTCTTGCATTTTATCATGACTGGTTTCTGGGGTAGATGTGGGAAGGAGTTTTGTTGGTCAGATGGTAAGTTGTGGGAGTAATAGGTGAAAGCTTTCCCTTTGATTTATAGGACTTTACTAGATTTATTCTCCTTTTTTTTTAAGCTATTATTTGAAAATTTGCTGAAGGTGTTTATATATATGAAAGACCATATATTTTCACTACTTTGGAAAGGGGATTATACTTGTAGAGTATCTTGGATTGAACACTATTCCTTTAGGCTACCTGATGTTCCAGATCCTCAAAGGTATTAATGGCAGTTCCTGAAGGTGGATCCCAAGGCTGATGTTTAAAACATAAACACCCTTTTGGTATCCAGGCCTGGCTACAGGCTACATCCAAAGACTGTTGAACTGTAGCTACCATTATAGCACTGCTAGTTAGTGCTTCTGGATACAACTAACGAATATAGCCTTATTTTACCCTTTAAAAAGTTGTAATGGTTACTTCAGGGTTAATATCAATATAAATAGTGAAAACTAAGTTAAAAAAGTTACAAACATTTTTAACTTGCTTTCATCTTTGTTTCTTTTGTTACTAAAGTCCCCAAATTACTACGTAAAAAAATTTATGAGGTTTTTGTGAGCTGGGAAAACCGCCTTTCTTTATAGCAGAAGTCCTTAATAGAAATTAAAATTGCAGACTAAAATTAATTAAGTAATAATGCTATCAGCAGACTGTTTTACAAGGCAATTAGATAATTCTCTGGTGGATTATTTATCCCAAGGAAAGAAATGTGATGTCATCAATTTTATTACCTATTTGTCAGTCTCATTTATGGGGAATAATAAAATGTATTATGGGTATGATGACCATCTGAGAGAATGCATTCCTAATATAATTAATAATCTCTGTTGATATGCTTCAATCTTGAACACTTATTCATAATTTCTGCTGTGTAAATAACTGATCATTGTAGTTTTGCTAGTAGAACTTTTAATGTTTCAAAAGAAAAGCAGCTAGCCAAGAAAAAAGCTCTAAAAATTGATGGAAGATATGTTAATATCTCAGGAGAAAAAAACCCAAACACCTTCTGCATCAAGTGGAGATCAGTTTAAAAGGATGCATGTTCTTTTCTATTGATATAACTTACCTCTTTGGTGTACTTCTTAAAAACTTCATCTTGAGAGGTTTGGTGTTGCAAGGGAGATGGAAGGAAATATAGGAAGAGATGGAAATGTTTTCATGCATTTTGGGGAGCTGCATGAAAAAGGTACTAATGGCAAGATGCAAAGAGAACAATTGCGTAATTTGGGTTAGACAAATGGAAAGAGGATAAAATTAATAGGGTGTGTGTGTACACACATTTGATTTTTACACATTGGAGGAAATGGTCAAGTCTGAAAATTTATTGCTTTATATTTTATAGGCTAGAAGCGTGTCGGCGTAATCGGCAAACATTAGCTAATGGAATAGATTGTAGGAACAGAAACTTATCTCCATTTTAAAGGCTCACGTACTGTAAAAGTATCTGGTTTCTGCTTTCCTGAAATACAGGAAAGGCGAATTGTTGGGGTATTGTCTGCAATTTTTATTTTTTTAATAGTCTGTGTCTGATCTTAAATATTTTAGTTCCAGAAGGCAGAATCTGATCTGGATTATATTCAACACAGACTGGAGTTTGAAATAATGAAAAGTCTTCCTGATAATCCAGCAGCAGAGGTAATATTTTCAGATTAAATTAATAGATATTATTGCATTTTGCATTAAGTTGGTAATAAATGGGTCATTTTCTTTAATCCTAAAATATATATGGCTGTTCTTTTATCTACTTGTTACTTTTTTATTATTATTATTATAATCTTTTAACTTAGAAGTCCCTTATTTATTACAACTCAGAAAAAGCATTAAAATCCAACAGCACCATAAATTCATCCTCCTGTATTTGTTGTGGAACTGCAGAATTGTGCTGTTTTATTAACACTACCTATCATTTTTGCTTATGAAAAATTAAATGTATAGATGAAACAGATGCTCACAGCTACACTTTTCATTGTAAAGAGTTGTTTCATGTTATATTTTAGTGGCTCTAATGCCAACACTTGTAATTGGTATGTGGCCACATTAATTTTCTCTTCTTAAATAGTTTAAATGTACTTTTAATTTCTACATAGGAAAATCCAGTTGCTCTCTTGGAAGAACTCTCAGTGGTGAAATCTCGTTATAAAATGTTATGTGCCCAGCTGGAAAAAGTTTCCATAGAGCAGAAAGAATCCATGAAGGGCATCCGCGCTGCTCTAGAGAACACGATGAAGATGGTTCAGGCATTGCAGCAACATGCCGATCTTGAGGTAGTATTTTCATTTCAATCAGTCGGGTCTCACTGCTGTAAATAAGCATGGATTTGTGTAACCTTTACTTAGATGTGAGTAGTTCCACTGGAAACTGTTACATGTGCAAACTCTTAGAAGATAAGAAGACCGTTTACCTGAAGAAATGTTTGCAAGATTGGAGCTCTTTTTGTAAATCACAAGCCTGATTGATCACTCGACAGTTCAGCGAGTGGTGTTCAGTTTTGGAGTTGAAGTAGTACCGTAATAGTGTGACACGTTTGACTAGTTTCATAGAAATTGATGCTTTTGTGCACAGCTGTGTCCCTGTTCTGTACTGATATTTTTAAAAAGTAGCTTAAGAACTAGAATTAGAAAAGTACCTTAAAGAAATTAGAAAGTGAAACCAATTTTATAAGGCAAAAAAAGCTTTTAAATGGCAAATGTATTTTCACTGTCTAACGTAAGGTAAAACCAACACGTTTTAACACATGTGGTGTAATTGCTCTTTGTATGAAGAAGTAAGTTTTTCACAATATGATAATGCCTATCTATCTATTTAAAAAAATCCAACACAGCAACAACAGTTTTTCCTAAGTGGTCTTCAGACACTGCTTCTTTATAGTTTTGAAGAGGTTGTTAAAATATTAATTTGTCCCTTTACAAATAAGGTGATTTAGATCAAAAAAGTTAATTAATAGTCTAGTGGCAAAGACAGAACTGGTGTGACTAAAACATATTCCCAGATCTCAGCTCTCGCTTTAATGTTCTAATGACAGCGCCCTGAGATTGTGTTTAATCTGTCAACAGCTCTAGACAAGTTACTGGTAAGTCTTTATAGATAAAATGTACTGTATAAGGATTTAAAAGACAGTAGTTATATGTCACAGAAAGGAAAAAATATTTTCTCTCCCTGTGTTCCAAGGATATGCTGCCAAGAATAATTTCATACTTGGATTTTGTTAAAGTGAAAGACTTTTGTCTCCTGAGTTATATTTAGATGTTTTAGATAAAGATTTTCTTGTACTTTGTATATTTCCTAAACCAAAGATGGATCTCCATTTCTGTTATGGAGAAATGTAAGTCTTTAAGTGAAATACTTCTTTTAATTGAATAATTTACCTTCTTTTCTTGAATCATTTACAGTATTGATGTTAAAGGAATATTATGGTTGGATTTTTCAGAAATACTTAGCTTGTAAATTTGCTTTCATTTGAAGGAAAGTTGGAGTTTACTATTAGTTTCCATGAGAAAAGGGCTACACAAATATTACACAAATATTTTTGAGTTCTTCTGTAAATATCATCACCCTTGGAAATGTATCAGAGATCTCTATGTTTAGGGTTTTTTGTTTGTTTTTTATTTTTTTGTAGCGCTTACCTCTGTCAGAAGAACAGACTGCAGCGCAGCAGTTAACCTGCCAAACTGTTAAAGAAATGGAATCGCTGGTGGAAGAGGTAATTAGGCCACAGAGTGTCACTATTTCAGAAACCAATAATCCTGGATATAGCTCAGCTGAACTCAGAATGGCTGTTTTTGTGACTTAATACCTCTCAAATGAATGTAATTTTTTAGAAATGGGACTAAAGTTTCTAACAAACCTTTTCATTTTTAATGTACACTGATTATGATTTGTTGCAATTAAATTGTCCACAAAACAAAAAAAAATTGCTTTGGTGGAAGACTTTGTTTCCCTTAATTTTTAATTGGGATATGTTTATGTTTCTTTTCAGAGATGCACTTGGTTGCTTTTGTCAGTTCTGTTGTTCTGTTAACGCAATTGGGTGGGAGTGAAGAATGTGATTGATTCAAACCAATTTATATCAAAATGGAGAGAATTTTCATTTCCTATAGAGTATTAAATACATTTTGGAATGTGAATATAAGTAGATTCTAACTGTAATGCAGTAGAACATAGATCTAAACTAATACTTGTTAAAAAGTCAGATGTTCTCCCATAGCTATTCAAAGCACTAACTTCTAATATAATTATCTGCAAAGATTTGGTCTGGGTCTCATATTAAAAGCAAACTATTAAAGAAGGTTAATAGAGAGTAATTATCTTACTGACTTATATTTTTCTACATGTCTTCTCACTGCCCACTACTCTTCTGTCAAAGGATGCCTTGCTTTCTGTCCCTTTATTGCCACAGTTGGTTTGCATGAAAGCTGTCCAGTATCTTGCAGCTTTATTTCCAATCGAAGAGTGAATGTCTTCCCCTACCTTGATCAACGCTCTCAAATTCTGTCTTTCCATTATTTAATTCTAAAACCCTTAAGATACAGCTGCCATAAAATGGGCCCACTGCAAAATGTAGCTGTATCCTACAGCTGCCGAGGCCAGTTTAATTGGTATCAGTCCCTGTATTGTCACTGAGTGTGCGTGAAGATGTTCTCTGAAAGGCAGAAAAAATGGAAAGATGTCCCAAAGGCCCTGGGATTTTTTCATCAGTGCAGCATTTCTGGCTGAGGAGAGTGAGATAGAGCTACCTTCAGCTTGTCAGAACTGTCAGCCTCTGAAGGCTGCTCGAGAACAGGCAAGCCATCTTTTTCCCTTGCTGCACGTGCAGTGCTTTCAGCTGGATCCATAATGTAATGCTAACAGAGAAAGCTAACAGGCTCGTCTGCCTTGTGTATAAATCTTTCTGTTTAAAACTTATTTTTGTTTGAAACCAGGGTTTGTTTAATGCATAAGATTTTGCTGTTGAGTTCTATGGCTGGAAGTTCCTTGGTTATCCAATGGTAAAATGTAATTACTCATGCAGAAATGAAATGGTAAAAAATAATTTCTAAACAAAATTCCAAATTATCCTGACTTTATCTCGTGTTTATTTTTAGCCATTTTGTTCAGGATCTACAGGCCCTGGCTCTACTGAAGGTAAGTGCTGAAAGAATAATCTTCCTGCTGGTTCCTTTTTGGGTTTTTTTTTTTTCCTCTTGACTGATCACGCACACACCCCCCAGCCCCAGTAAGTTCACTATTTTCACTCTCAGGCACTAGTAACTACTGATTTTATGTGAAGTGAGGAATTTAGACTATAATGTAAGAAACCGATGCCTTAGTTACAATTTCCTTCCTTTTACTGGAAAAAAAATTTCCTTTAGGCCCTTTTAGGGGGTTTCTTAAAAAGTAATGAAAGTACTTTCTATCTTTGACCTAATTTCTGAAGAAACAAATATCTTCTATTTCTAATTTTTTAGAAGTGCAATTCAAACCGTTGACTGAGGAAACACTTCTGACTGTGCCGCGGAGTATCAGAAGTACTGTTAAACTAGCAGACTTGAACAATTTGTACAGGGAATTATTTAACCACTTCATTGTAAATAAGAACAGGTAAGATTTAAAGCCATCAGTAAGAATTTTGTAAGCTGTAAAGAAATTCAGCCTTTTCAAATTAAACAAAACCAGTTAGTTAACCATTCACTGCTATACTGTAGCTTCATAATTTGATTTGAAGTAAACCCTGTACCCTTCTTAGTTATGTACATATCCCAAAGTGTCAGGCCATCATACAAAACCCCCTAAATTTGTATGATTTAATAATTGATTAAATTATTGTTTAATCAATTGCTTGTATTGTATCAGTAAATCATATTGCTTGTATGATTTGATAACTTTCAAAACTGAATGCTGGGTTCTTCAGAACAGATTTTTTCACTTTGGTTTCACTGTACAGATATCCAAAACTGGGTCTATTCAGGAAAGTTTTGCTGACACACTCGTACCACCAAACCCGTTTAGCTTTTGGAATCGGCATCCAGAGTGGAAGAGCAAAGCCCTGATGCTGAACCATGGCCCCTGAACCAGTCCCTCCTGCCTCCCCGAGCCCTGGCCCCTCTCTGGGTGTGTGTGGCGCATTTATTGCAGACTGACATTAAAAACGAGGAAGTTTTTACCTCAGGAATTGTGTCTCTCTAACCCTAAGGCTGGATTAGCAAATGACTGGTCTCAGTTTGAAGTAGCACAGAAAACTTGATGATAATCTGCATAAGTATGAGAATTACAGAGCACTTGCGTAAATCACTCATTAAACAGCAAGCACTTTTTAGCCTTTTTCCACCAGCCCTGAAGTTTCCTGTTTTGCTCAATAGTTTGCTTTTGTCTTACAGAGCAGCACTGAGTGTTTCGCAGATGAACAAGATGAATATGAAAGCCACGGACTCAAGAATACAAATCTTGAAAGAACTTGCTATTGTGGAACTTGACAAACAAGGAAATGTTAAATTAGTTGTGTAAATGTAAGCTCAGTCTGTCCTCATTTGACACACAAGCATCTTGGTCATAGCTCCTGGATCGCTAACAAGCAAGTATTTCTGTGGTGTCCAGGAGTTGGAAAGCTGTTAATGTTTCTGTATACAATTCTATTGATAAAATGGGAGAGTTAAAAACCATTGAGGTTGGTATTTTATCTTGGATATTTATCAGACTGCAGTCTGTGCGTTTTTGAAGAATATCATTAGCCATGTGACACTTCCATATTCTCGCTCACATTCCTGAGTGGGTTTTTAAGACAAATAACCCAAACCACTTAATTGTACTTACATTCCTGAATAAACGATGAAAGCAAAGGAGCCGAGGCCGTAGATTTATTACACTTCTGTTTATGTGACTCCTGAGCCCTGCCCTAACCCCTGAAACTGGTCCCTGACCCTTTGCATTTTCCTTTGATGTGAACTGTTGTGGTTTTTTCACAGTCCAGCAAAACTGCAGACTCGGGGAATAGCTGAGGCTGGAAGAGATCTCTGGAGATTGTCCAGTCCAGCCCCCTGCTCAGAGCGGGGCCGACTACGGCAGGTTGCTCAGGGCCGTGTCCCAAAAAACTCCAAGGATAAAGACTTCACAACCTCTGTCACGGTGTTTTGATACCCACACAGTAAAAATTTAAAAAGGCATTTTTCTTTCCTCAGGCTCAATGTTTTTATGTTTATTTCACCCTAATTCAAGAAAGTTTTCTTGTGAAAAATGATGACTGTCATCGATTACTGAGAGGAATTTCAGTTAGTGCCCCTAGGAGGAGAAATGCTGATTTCTGCAGTTACCAACACTGCTCTGTTTAGAGTCTGTTGGGAAGAGGAATGGGGTATGCATCGAAGAAGAAATGGGAGTGAAGGACAGGGATAACTAGATTTTGTGACATCTGCTGCTGAGAATGCCCTTTTACCTACAAGGTTGCTCTTGTCTAGAGTTGCTGTGGCCTCAAGTTATGCTGGGGGAGGTTTAGGATGGGTATTATGAAAAATTTCTCCACAGAAACGGTTATCAAGCGCTGGAAGAGGCTGCCCAGCAAAGCGGTGGAATGCCCAACCCTGGAGGCGTTTAAAAGACAGG
>JAHREE010147015.1:7500-10860 GCA_033628505.1 Tringa tobata | reverse complement strand
CCCCCCCTTTTATTCTCCCTTCTCTCTTTTTCTTTCAGTAACCAATGGCACTAGCCATTCACCAACAGCGTTAAACGGAGCTCCATCTCCTCCTAATGGCTTTAGCAATGGGCCATCCTCTTCCTCTTCCTCTTCTCTGGCTAACCAGCAGTTACCGCCAGCTTGTGGAGCTAGGCAACTCAGCAAACTGAAGAGATTTCTTACAACCTTACAGCAGTTTGGCAATGACATTTCGCCAGAGATTGGGGAGAGAGTGCGTACCCTTGTGCTAGGACTTGTGGTAAGCAAAAAAAACCCAACGATGTAATAACTGTGATCTTTTTCTCTCCTTGTCCCTCTTTTATGCTTGGCATGTTTATAATATAAGAGTGGGTCCCATAACTGCATATATTGTACTTTAAGGATAACAAACGTGCAAGAATATGTGCTGGCTCTTGCTGCTGGACCTAATATAAGTAACTCTACTGCCTGCCCACGAGTGGCAGCTATTCTCAGCCAGGTATAGGCTGGACTCTTTTTTTTGCCATTATGGTATTATTGTTGTAATGCTGTGAAAGGGTTTTCCTTCTGGACTGGCAGCAGCCCTCATGTAGACATGCCTTGAATTAAATGATGCAGTAAAATATGGTTTGGCTTGCCTAGTTTAGTTGGCTGGGGAAGGGAGAGTGCCCTAGATGTATAGGCACAGAGTACTGGTTAAAAGGATGAGCTGAACGTGTGTTTGGGCCACTGTTTCACAAGGGAAAGCCTTTTCTCTGTGTTCACCAAACCCAATAATGAGGGACCTGACGGTGCATTGCTGCTACTTAAGTCACCTTATTTAGAAGGTTATCTTTATTATGGCTGTCTGAAAATTCCAGCTTTTTCGTAATTACATCTGTCCAGTTGGCTGCTACTTTACAGGCAAACTGTTGTGAATCCGGCCCAGGATTCTTTTTATTCCCAGTAAAGTCCCCTCTCCGACAGACATTGTTGAGTCCCACGTATCTCCTTGAGCAATAATTAGATGTACCAGGGAAAATGCTGCTGTGGTGCTTTAATTTCCATGTGTTCTGAGCAGCTGCAGTTCCCATTGACTTCATTTGGAGCTGAGACTGCCAGCACTGTTTAGTACTAGGGCTCAGGTGTCCTCTGCTTGTATCTTCCCCAAACCCAGCCTGACAGCAGTGGATGCCCCCTTCACTTGAGTCTGTCTCAAAAGGAAGTTTAATGTGTAACTTCAGTAAGTCCTACATATTCAAAATGCCTGGTTTATGTGGTTTTGCTTCTCACGTGGTTCTCTCTGGAAAAGGGAACTAGTAAAGAAATTAAAGATGGATTCAGCAGCATCTACCTGCCCTTGATTTTCAGATCAAGGGCTTGTTAATTACACTTGATTTCTACCTTCATCTGAGCTCTGAGGAGCAAATTAGTATCTTGTCCTTGGGAATGTCCACATATCACTTACTCCCTTGGTCAACCCTGTGCAGCATGTGGTCTTCATGATCATGCCCTTAGCTAGCTGCAAAGTAATGACTTTCCTGTATAGCCTAGAACATAGTAAACAAACTATTATAAATAATATAAACAAAACATTACAAGCACCAGAAGCAAAGTGCAGGTTTCCTCCTCAAACAATGAGGAACGTGCCTGCCTTTAAAAAGTGTGATTTTTTTGGGGGGCGTGCATGTTAATTACCACTTCTGCACTGGGAACAAAACTTCAAGAGTCTCCAGTAGAAAATTAACAAAAAAAAGGTTGAGAAAAGCAGTTTTAACTGATGTTTGAAATGTGAAAGCATTTCCATGCTTAGCACCTGAGAGCTTAAACCGTACCCTAAGCAACAGGCACTGAATGTCTGAGATGCCGGTGGTTTTCTTTCAGTATTTTAATAAGGTAATAATTTAATATGCAGCATGCTTTTCTTTATCCTCTTATCTATATCAAAAATGAGTTATTAAGCAATTTCAGAGTGCTTTGGTTACTGTTTCTCTTGCTAAGTGTTTTCATTATTTTGTCACCAAGACAGAATTTTTTTTCTCAACAGAATTCTACCTTGACAATTGAAGAATTTCATTCCAAACTGCAAGAAGCTACTAACTTCCCACTGCGACCTTTTGTCATCCCATTTTTAAAGGTATTGCACAGTTCAGTGATCTGGAAAGTATTTAAAACCATATTCTTGCTAGGTCACAGATGTGTGTTACAGTTTTTCTTTTTAAGAGACTCAGGAAAATGAAGAACGTTTAAGGGCTTCTTTCCATAGCTCAGTGCATGGAACTACATTTGAATATATAGTCTGGGGACCCTTTCTGGCTATTCACTGGAACTGCCAGTTTCTTAATTCTATAATCACTGTTGTTTGTTTTATATTTTCAGTTTGTAGGTATAGAAACTTTTACAAACTAAGTCTTGAGACTTGGTTATAAATGTAATAATGTCGTGTGCTTGCAAAAAGCTAGAGTTTTGCAAATTTTGTGTGATTTACAATAAGGGGATGTTAGGAATTCCTACTACCAGCCCTTTCCTGAAGTTCTGTTGATCATTAGTACATGATAATATTGTGACACTCTGCCATACAAGGAAGAAACCTAATTATTCTGATTCCAGACACCATGTTTGTACTAAATGTGGTGTCTTGAGAAGGCTTGGACTGTGTCCACTGGTTTATACTTACGCACCTTTTATTAGAAATTAAAGATAAAATCTCATCCAAAAGCCAATTAATAAAATACAACACGTGATGTGCAATATGAAAACCAAAATCTTCTTCGAAGTCAGGAAGTTATTCAGTAACTACCTCCTCTGAGCCCCCGTGATCTCTGAACGGTCGATGTTGCCTTCTCAGAGCGTGTTGTATTCTGCTTTGGTTTTGCTGTGGAGATGAATTTTCCCAGAGATCAAGTATTTATTGTTCCCATAATTTTTTTCCCCCCCTATAGTCAGCGCGTGGGTGGACATTTTGCATTATTTTAGTCAGTGTGTCTAAGCGTTCCTAGCTATTCTGTTGTCCTGAAGCACTAGCATCCTCAGTGGGTTTGCTTTCATGTTTTTCCCCTTCTGGGTTGGCTGTGTCAGGTGGGCTCTAGGCACATAGTGTAGCTTTTACCTCGCTACGTTGCCAGATGCTTTCTTTTTGGAATCGAATACGCTCTTCCACTCGCAGTTGTATCAGTTCTGATATTGCGGCTTAAATCATTCTGCTTTATTTTCATGCCATCTAGTTTGTTTTCCTTTTAAAAGCCACTTCAGAATTAATTGGCTTTGGTGCCAGGAGCTTGTTAGAAGCTGGCACTCAGGAGTTTCTCGTTCAGCCTGCAAGCCTCTGACCAGGAGAGTGCTGGGCTCATATTCTCACCCTTCTAAATATGGGTCCCATAA
>JAHREE010147015.1:0-5000 GCA_033628505.1 Tringa tobata | reverse complement strand
GTGATATTTGTTGTAACCCTTTCCCACCACCCACTGCTTTAACTCGTTCTTGCCTAAGGCGCCACGCTGCAGCCGCCATGGCAGGACGAAGACCAGATGGTCCTGCAAGGACTCTCCAAGCCTTTTTGTCTCGGGGCTGGTGGCTTATGGTTGTTATTTGAGCCCGATTCTGCCGTTTTTCGCCTTGTGCAGCTTAGCGAGGGTGGGCAGAAGTGAGCTGAGGAGGTTCTCTTGTTTTGCACCTCCGGCTAACAGTGGTTTTCTGCTGACAAGGGTTAGGTACTTCAGTATTTTTAAGGATGTGTATTCCCGCAGCCAAACTGCCTGTTAACTCATTGGCAGGAAAAAGTGGTCTGCTTGAGGACCAGGCAGAAGGATTTCCACACTCCTCGCTGGAGCACGTGGCAAAGATATGTAATTTTTCTATAGGTATTTATTGCAGGCCAAAGCAATCAGGTACCAAATTTAACTCAGGGCTCATTAGTTTGCCTTCAGGACTGTGTTATCTTGGCAGTATCGCTTCCCAGGACCAGAGCTAGGATCTCTGCCATGCCTGGCAGCGTTAGAGACCCTTGGGCCCCATGGTCCCTTCTGTGCACAGACTGGTCCTGAAGCCAGACCTGGTTTCTGTTCCCAGCATTGCCTCTCATCTCTTACCCGGCCATAGGCAAGTCACTCAAACCTTCCCAAAACCTTTTGCAGGCTCTATATCCTGCCCGGTCTAGATCCGCTGCGGGTTGCTAGCTCTACCCAAACACCACGTTGCAGTTGGAAGCTGATATTTGTGCTTCTGTAATAAAAATTCTCGGAAAGGAGCTGCCCCTCACCATGTGTTCGTACGGTGCCTCACGCCAGGGAGCGCTGATCTATTACAGATAATAAATAGTCATCAAATTGCTTATCTTTCTACCAATTCTGGTTCAGAGGAAGATAAGATCATTCACCTGTAGAAACCTTCATTGGCTGGGAGCCTTTTTGTGCACATTTTCTATATTAATGTCAAGCAGGATTTAGTCTATTAAATTTAAGTGGTACATGGTGTACATGTTCAGTACTGCCAACACTCTGTTTTTCAACAGAAGTTCTGTGCATATTTGTTTTAAGCATTAGTATCGGTATATGATTTGACGATTTTGAGTTACTCTGGGCTCTGAACAAAATTTTGTTTCAATTTAAATCTTTGTTTTTCAAAATACTTCTGTAAATCATTTATTTAGACTTGCAATTTTAAAAACTTGCGTCAAAGCCTAAGTGTACTGTATTCTAATGAAGCCATTTTAATTTAAATTATAATACTGAAATGTTTCTGTTGCTAAATTCTTGAAGAAAGTAGGAACATCCGACAATAGAAAATTATTAACCAATTACCTAGAGTGAGTCCTGAAATTATAAAACAGCCTTTTGGAGCTGTAGCTTTTTTTGCAGGTGCAGAGATAATGTTTTCTTTTCCAGCTAGAACAGTTCATTTCAAAGGGGAAAACAGGTCTGACAGCTGGGTTCAAAAAAAAAAAAAGTTCTCTGACTATCTGGGGTTATAAAACTGACGGAAAACACTAAGAAAGTACCTAAATTTTGAAGGATATAAGGTCCAATCCAAAACAAGAGCAGGCAGTAGACAAGAGTGGACTTCCAGACACGGGAGAGGAACGGCTTAGGGGACTGTGAGCCACTAATACCACGTTTGTTTGCAGTCAATGTTTTTCTAACACACACACACACATATATATATATATATATATATCTGGCTTCTGGTCAAGAACTGGTTTGTATCCCTCGCGTGTAGAGGAGTAGAAGTCTGTCTGCAGGGGAGTTGGAACTCGATGATCTTTAAGGTCCCTTCCAACTCTAGCCATTGTATGATTCTTTAAACGTGGTACTGCACGTACGTTGTCAGAACTGTCTCTGCTCTTGGAGCTGAACCTCTGCATAAGCCTTTGTGTCCAAGGCCATTTTGGTTTCAGAGTCTGTATGATTATGCTTCAGTTGCCTTAGGAGCTTGATCCTTCCCTGCTAACAGTAGGGAGAATGCGAGTGCTTCATTCTGCATCCAGCTTCCAAAAAACTAGTTCTTGTTGTATATCACGGCCATGGTGACCAGAAGCAGTCTCTACACTTGACCTAGCCATAGAGAGGTCTGGATTCTTTTTCTTTCAAGAAACCAATTATTTTTTACTATATCATTTGATAAAGAGTGTTTAGCCTAGTGTCTTGAGCAGATTGGTAGTAATTGTGTTGAACTAAATGTTTTCAAATACCTCTTTTCTTCACTTTGAGGTTAAGTTTTTGTCCAAATGTCGCTTGATGCCACTGTAAACCCAAAAGTCCTCTTCTAAATTATGAGGCATGTAATTCACAGTTTCATGTAGTAGCTTCTAAAGAAATTGAGAAACTTGAGTAGACCCATGTTTAATAAGTATATATTAAAAGTTGTACACATCTGTTCTATGTGCAGAAAACATGTTCAATCCATTTAGAATAAAGGATACCTTTAGCTGCAAATCTTCCACGTTTATGGTTAGAGACCAAGAATGAACATTTCTTTAGGGGAAGGAATGCAAGTAAAATAAATCAAGGGTTTTGCTAGCCAGTTCAAAATTTGATTGTCTCCAGGAGCCAGGATAAGGAAGGCAAATACGCTGTTTTTCCTTGGTTTCTCAACTGCAAAGTGGGGACTTAACATTTCTTCCTCACAGGAATGCTGAGATGTGATGATACATCTTCCAAGCATGTGTCTTTTCTAAAATCCTAGGTCTGGGTAGTATTCCCTCCAGATGCTTATTTCTAAATATATGTAAACTTGTCCAATAATTTTTTGCCACGTGAGGCAGTTTAGGTAGTTGGATGTCTTGACTTTGAAAGTGTAGGCCTACCCAAAGTGTAGGCCTTTCAAAGAAAGCCTGCTTTGAAAGTGTAGGCTTTTAAAAAATAACAACCAAATGAAGACAAGTAAAAAACTTTTGATGTCTCTCTCTGCTACGTGGTAGCCCCGGACAAAAATGTGACAGATGATAACCAAAAGAAGGTCTTTTTTGGCATTTTCACAAAATATTTGTGTTCTGTGGAAGTCTGAAAAGACTTCATGTTCCACAGCCAGCTGTCCTCCCGTCCTAAGATGAATAAATGGTGTTTTGTTTTTTTTTTGCCATTAGAGTTCTTTGTCTTATCTCGAGTTACTAAAGGTCGTGACATTAAATCCAATACTTGAAAATCCCCAGGCCATAAATCATTGTGCAGTAGGCAGGGAACAAGAGAGGTTGGAGCACATCACCGTATGACATAAATAAGTAGGTAAGAATCACCTGGACTATCTTTGTACCGATGTCGGTGTGTGCTGCAAAGACAGGAAGGTGTTTCCCAGGATGTGTAGTTTGTCTCCTCCAGTGGGAAGGACGTACAATTCCACCTTGGTCCCAAATGTGGCAAAAAGCGTGACGAAGTATGACCCCAGTAGGTGGGCAAAATGTTTCACCTGGGGATCAATGAGCATTTTCAGTTCTCTGTGCCCGAGTCCTGGGACTCTCCAGCCCCTCACCCCAGTCCCAGTGGGGCCCTGAGAGGAAGGTTTAAAAACGTACATGTGGCTACAAGGAGGGTCGTAGCCCTCCCAGTGATTAACTGAAGGTCTGAAACATGAGATTTTCTTGTAATATTTATCTTAAAGTGTAACTGCAAGTGTCATGAGAAAGCGGAGGGCAGTCCTGTTCTCCCCAAAGCTGTTGAGGGATGGTGACTGAGGCACGTGATACAGCCACAGATCCTGTGGTTTCAAACAGTTTCTACGTACTCACTGCAGTCTGAATGGGAAACAAATATTGAAGGGAGGATATTAGGAACAATCTCTTCACCGAAAGGGTTATCGAGCATTGGAATGGACTGCCCAGGGAAGTGGTTGAGGCACCGTCCCTGGAGATATTCAAAAGATGAGTTGACATGGTGCTCGGGAATATGGTTTAGTGTTGGGGGTTTGGTGGTTTTTTTGGGGTTTTTTTTGTGTCAGTTAGGTTGATGGTTGGACTAGGTCATCCTAAAGGTCCCTTCCAATGTAGGCGATTCTCTGATTCTAAGGTTTGTCACTTGTTGAAAACTGCTGCTCCGTAGGAGCTCGGGTTTTGGATAGCAAGAAAGGAGATGAAGTCAGCCAGGGCACTGCTGAGCCGAAGTCAGCCAGGGCATCGCTTTTTCTGCTTTAAAAAATTTAAAGCTCAGACCTGATTTGTCACAGCGTTGGCAGTTTTGTTTTCCCTTTTCTTAAGTAAACTCCCATCCTTCCCTGCATAGGGACCACAGCCATGACCCACCAGCTTCCAGGCAGCTAACTGCAGCACATCTAGGTCAGGGATGCTTGCAACGAGTCCATCCCGGAGCGGGCTTTGCCTGTGATTTCTGATTTTTCCGCTTCGTCCCTGTTGGGAACTGCCTGCTGGCCCACCCCTACCCCCTTAACGCTGCGCCGTGATGCTCTTGCAGGCCAATCTGCCCCTGCTGCAGCGGGAGCTGCTGCACTGTGCCAGGCTAGCCAAGCAGAACCCAGCCCAGTACCTCGCCCAGCACGAACAGCTGCTTCTGGATGCCAGCACCACCTCACCTGTTGACTCCTCAGAGCTGCTTCTCGATGTGAACGAAAACGGGAAGAGGCGAACTCCAGACAGGTGAGCAGCGCCGCGCCGCTGGCAGCCCCCTCCGAAATGTCTCCAAGCAATGGGGGAGCGTGTGGGTGGGTGCCCCGGGGCGGGGGGGACTGGGGTGGTGCTCCCCGAGTGTAGGTCCTGCCATCATTACAGCTGTGCAGTGGCCAAAATTACCTTTGGGTATGTGCGTGTGTAATATATAGATACATATATATCACACACACATGATATATAGATATATATATAAAAAAATATAAAGGTATACATATTATATACGTATTATATACAATTATATATAATTCTATAATATGTATAAGTATATATCTTTTTATATATTATATTTCAATATATATTTTAATATATATTTATATA
>JAHREE010147011.1:17037-27644 GCA_033628505.1 Tringa tobata | reverse complement strand
TTTTGTTAGTAAAGCTAAGTCCAATCAGTCCCCTGCTCTCCCCAGTTACAGGAGCAGAACTGTAACTATGGAAGTAGATTTTTGACTACAGTGCATGGCATACAAGTGACTAAAACAATTTATCACCATTCTGAAGTCCATACAATGAGAGACAAACCAAGATGCAACAAACTTAAGAGTAAACATTATACAGAGTTTTCTCAGGTAATGAAAACCATTTATTCTTTATGCTCCAGTGAAGACTCATGAGCACTGAACTTTTAACAACTCCAGTAACAGATTATCTTTCATGATTCATCTCTAAATGGCGAGTTCCCTAAATCAGATGAATCACACAATCACTTCAAGAATCTAAATGAAGTGGAACTGGCGTTTGTCAGCACATACTGAACTTCTTCCACGGCTTCAAATACCATAAGGATGTTGTGCAACCTCCTCATCCCCTTTAGCCAAGTCTCTTTTTTTTTTATTTTTTATTTAGAACACACCAAAGTGAATCAGACCCAAACGAGGTGCTGATTTTGCAGCTACCAGCTCACTCGAGGTCTCTTATCACCCAATTGTCAAAGTCGTTTCCCCATTCCCTGCCCTGCTGACCCAAACTCAGATATTTTGGAGGTAGACTCATATTTTCCTGTAATTATTTGCTCCCCTTGCTTTCATATATCGGTGCTGGAAATAATAACTCCTTGTCCAAATAAAAGCTTTATCCTTTTAATAATGCCAGTGAAATTTAAAAATTATACTAGTAAATTATTTTGTAGTATTAGTTGTTTTGCCACTTCAGAAAACTTCACATTATTCACCACAAACTGCTCAAAAGCCAGTCCTGAGTCTCCAGTTGTGGTTTTTTTGTGTTGGGTTATAACGACACGACTGGTTTGTGTCAGCTATCCCCATCACTTCCCATTTATTTCCAACACAAGAAACTGAGAAATTTCCAGATAAACATCCCGCTTTTTATGACAACAGACGGTGTGAGGATGCACATCTATAGCTCTAGTTCATGTGCACAGGAACTGGACAAACCCGCGTGTGTGTGTGTGTGTGTGTGTGTATGCACAGTTAATTCACACAGGCAAGTTCATCATCTCTGCCGAATGCAGGAAACTTCTCCTATTTCCTATGTGTTTTCCCAGATCTAGAAAAACTTAGGTTTGGATTACTCCCGTGAAACACAGATCCTAGAATCTCAGAAGAAAGCCTGGATAACTCAGGTCAATCAGGGCCTCAAATCTCACAGCAGACAACGAGGCCACATGGAACTACAGGTTGATGAATTAGGGAGAGTAACACCAGAGCTCCCAAGCTGGAGATCCGGGCGGATGGTTGTTCCATCACAAGGCACAGAGGCAGACATTTAGGAAAGGCCCTTCTGCGTTTCTGGCCTTCATGAGAACAGAATCTGGCTCCTTCATGAGAACACATGGGCTTTGCTCAGGAGAAAAGTATGGGAAAGCCAAAGTGTAATTACGGGCCAAAGCAGCAACAGATTCTGCAAGATTAAATTCCTCTTTACGAGCCGGGTTTGGGAGTTTGTTTGTTTGGGTTTTGTTTTACTGATAGCATTCTAACTATGTAAGAAGCTCTTCAAGCAAGCCCAGACAGGGTGCTATTTTTATTGGTGTCCTACAAGAGCATCACGCCCATCTTGAAGTGCTTTGGGTTCTCATTAATGCCTCTCGCGGCAGGACTGATGGCAGCAGAATGCTCCAAACACAACCCAAGCCACCCCATAACAGCACTGGACAGTCTGTACACCAGTGTCAACACCGGGCACATTTACTGTAGGGCCACAAAGATGCTCCAAGGGCTGGAGCCCCTCTGCTGGGAGAACAGGCTGAGAGAGTTGGGGGGGTTCAGCCTGGAGAAGAGAAGGCTCCAGGGAGACCTTAGAGCCCCTTCCAGTCCCTCAAGGGGCTCCAGGAGAGATGGATCAGGGAGGGGAGCCATAGGATGAGGGGGAACAGTTTTAAACTGAAAGAGGGGAGATTGAGATGAGATCTCAGGAAGAAATTCTTTGCTGTGAGGGTGGTGAGGCACTGGAAGAGGTTGCCCAGAGAAGCTGTGGCTGCCCCATCCCTGGAGGGGTTCAAGGCCAGGCTGGATGGGGCTTGGAGCAACCTGGTCTGGTGGGAGGTGTCCCTGCCCAGGGCAGGGGGTTGGAACTCAATGATCTTCAAGGTCCCTTCCAACCCAAACCATTCTATGATTTATTGGCACAGCCGTGCTGGGGAGAGGTTGTACCTACTCCCACCTATTGGTGACTTCACAAGGAGCAGGATGGGGTGACAGAGAAAGCTGGGATCAGGCCTTTTAAATCTTGAAGCAAGTTCAGACCAGTGTTAGATGTGAAAATTAAATCTTTCACTCATCGCCAAACACATTCTTGTACCAGCATTACCTTCACCTGATACCACAGAGTTATAGATTGGTTTGGGTTGGAATGGACCTTAGAGATCATCAAGTTCCATCCTCCTGCCCTGGGCAGGGCCACACGTGGTTAAGTAGGTGTAAAAGGACACAGCTGGTCTGGAGAGAACTGAAACAGCAGAAAGGTCCTTTCCATTCTGCACAGCCCGGTTGCTTTCCCACCCAGCCGTGTCAGCTCTGCCGCCACAGAACACATCAGGTCCTTCACTAAGAGTCTCCTATCCCACCCCACAGCAGGGCAGTCACGGCAAACACTGCCCAACCCTCCCAAAACACTCCTTTTATTGGGAGGAAAACTCTGCAACACGTTGAAAAGGATCTGGATTTCTGCTGTTTCACAGAATTAAAAAAAATTACTTAAGTCAATTGGGCAATTACGAAATTACATGGTGAAACATATATTAAATTAGTAAATTTTTAAATGATTATTCTCTTGGAACAAGGACTATCTTGCACATCCACGGAGTCAAACAGCAAGCAGAAAAGAGAAAGAAATTCTCCATACACAGCATTACGCAGACTCTGTGTACAGAAAAGGGCTTCCCTGCCCCCAGAAAAAGCTTTGGAAGTTACTAGGACTGTCAACACGAATCAGTAAACAAGGTGAAGGGCTTATCACAGTCCAGAGGAACAACACTAAAGCACTGCCCACACGTGCTCCAAATGGAATCCACGTATGGAATCTCATGAATGGAGACAATAAATGAATGGAGACAACTAGCAATGTGTCACTCTAGTGATATCTGCTTTCAGGCCATTACCGATGCTTCCAGTTTGCTGCTGGCAGGAGACAGTACTAACTATCCAACAGCTACTAATTTACCTGCTTCAGCCTCAGTTTGCCCAATTTTTTAAGTGACAGCCCTCAGTCACCCACTAGGTGCCGGTGACTTCTCAGGACAGCAACCACACAGAGCTTCGGAACACGTGAAGCGTTCCCGAGTGAACAGCAGGCACTACCTGAGATGAAAACATGGAATCTAGGCATCTCCCCCCACATTGAATTTAATTTAATGACTCCATTTCTCCTACAGAACAGCCGTTTCTAGCTGGGCTTGCCATGCAAGAAGTTTGCTGTGTATTACTCATGTTCCAACAACTAGGACTGTAACCCCCTCCCAGGACAACAGCGAATGAACAGTATGACAACGTGTCAAAATGAAGTCTCTAACCCTTAGTAAAGGGGGTTTTTGGGGACTATTCCAGGTCTGTTTGGGTACCACCGCTACGAGAACAAACCCACGTTGGACCAAGGGATGAGGATTAAAGTAGCTGGTTTTAGAAGAAAGTTTGTTCCAACCTATTATTTTTTGTTAGAACAATGAGGATTCATGAGTGTGCAAGCACAATGTAACGGGGAATTGCTTTACCAGGAGAGACAGGCGTTACTCTGCCTTCCCCTCCACAAAGCTACAAATACTGTGGAAACATCATTCATTTTAATAAATATTTACCTATACCAAAAAAAAAAAAATAATCACCAATAATAGGACTGGAAAGTCTTATTATCGATTACATTTAAACCTTTCCTGACACAGTTGATTAATCTGTTCTTTAAAATTCTGTTGCTGACATGGGTATTTTATGGTGTCCTTCGACCATACCTTTAAAACCCGAGACATGAACCATATTTTGTCAGCTTTTCAAATAAAGTAATGACTAAAAATCAAACATCCAGAGCAGTGTTCATAACATATGAATTTAAAAACCTGATTTTTCACAAATATAGGGTTTTTTTCAGTATGAAGAAAGTGCCTCTCTCAAAAAAAGAAACCATCTCTTGAAAAAAATAAAGTTGGAGAAAATGGAAAGTAATTTTGGTAGGAGGCAGCAGAAGTTTCATTTACCAGCCCTGACACACGGTAACGGAGTCACAGGAACCCTCTGCCCACCACTGGAAGCAAACAACAATCCTGTGTCCCAAACTCCCCGTACACAATCTGAAGTGTTTGTTAAACAGCAAGGAACTGTGGTAAGGAACTATTTGGTCATCTCTGAAAAATTAAAGTGCTACATCTTAGTGATTTATTTTTAATTGTTTTGTTTAGAAACTACTTCCTCCAGCTTTGAAAACAGATACTCTCTAGAGAAAAAGAGAAAACACCTCACTGTTATCTGAATTCCTGCCTCGATATCCCTCACAGCATTTGGGAATTATGGAGAGGTTTGTCTCCAGAGTAACTGAACGTAACTCCACCATGAAAAGGTCCACACGTATTTCCATTCAAGGGTAGTTATCTATTTTAAAACAAGAATTTATTGTGTTATAGTATAAAGACACTAAACACAAAACAAAAGTGTTTAACAACATGAACATTGACACAAAATAAAAGCGAGATCGTTTCAAGCCAATCCTGTATCCGGTTCAGGTGAGAAATCCCGAGTGGAAGGCCGTTGGGTACACGGGGTCACCCCACGGGGAGGATGGCACCACCTTCAGCTCATCCAAGCCCCGTTTGAGGGCGTCGGAGCACGGTCAGAAAAGCTGCATTATTTTGAGGGGCTGAGTGGTGGAACAGGCTTGGTCTCAGCCCTCTGCATCCAGCTGAACTTACCCACAGATCTAAGGAGAACCAGCGGAGGCATTTCTACTGTAAACTAAGAGACCTGAGGTACACTCTCTTCTAATCTACCTTGCGTTTTTATTGGGGGGGGAGATTGTTAAAGAGCAGCATCAAATTGGTTATTTAACTTCACTGTAGTCCCCCTGACGGGATAGGTCAGTAAAATGTGTAACACTTTGCACTACAACACACACCTTCAACAGAATACACACAGCGTGTCCCAGAGCTCCTCTGAATCCAGGGACTGGAGCAGGGCAAACCCCCACGTGGAAAGACACAGGAATCCGAGAAGATGAACCCATTTCTTCAGAGACATTACCTTGTGTCACCATAAGGTCTCTTTGCTGGGGACAGTTTGAGAGGATCCGTTACGGGAACCGTTCCTACATGGATTTCTCAAAGCCGCGTCAATCCTTTCCATCACCACAGGGCAGTTCACAGGAACACACACTTTAAATGGCAAATTCCTGTCCTTTCATATGAACCACTTCCAAAACCAACCGGTTCCATTAACTCACAACAACAAAATCGCTCTAAATAAAAAGTGAGGAGCAGAACTACTTCACTTGCTTAAAATTATTATTTTTGGCTCTTAAAAGAAGCTGAATTCTACGTTTTAAAGGCTCATTGTGAAAATATATACACACACAGCAAACTTATATCCATAGCTAGATTTTTACCATTGAGTTTTAAAGGCCAAGAGATATTTTCAATACAGTAGAAAAAATAGCAGTTCCTGAAGTATATTGTAATTCTCACTTCACCGGCAATATCCCTAATTCGGTTGCTGTACAAAAGACTTCTCTGAAGCAAATCCATCTGAACTCTATCCACCCTGAGTTAAGCAGCTCGACTTTAAAAGGTTTTAAACATTAGGTAACAGAGAAGTATGTACAAGGCTATAAAACTCGACAGTTATCATACAGCAGTAAGGAAAAAAAAAAAAAAAATCAGTATTTTCAGCCAATTTTCTGTTTGCTCTTGTAGATATTCCTGCTGGGTTGAGTCTGGGATAGGTTTTTTTGGCTTTTCTTTGTTTTTTAAATCAAGTAGTTACTTGATTTAGACATTCACGCATTAATCGCTTGAATATATATATATTTAATTTTTTTTGAGTGCAACGATAAGGCAACAGTAAAAAAAAGTTATAGAAATTTTGCATATGTGTAAAGGTACTAAGTTTATAAAAGTGCTTCCTAAAAAGACAACCTAATTGCAGTATCAAAATCTTACAGAGTGGTGAGAACAACTATCATTTCAATAAATGTTGCTCCATAGAAAAACGTCAATCTGATTTTAGGCTTTTTCCCCTTTTTTTGGCGAAGTAAAAGCCTGGAAAAAAAAATTGGTATGGCTGCGTGGGACAAGCAAGTTAAGAAAATATACTTTAGTCTAAACTTAAATAAGAAGGTCCACACTTTTTTGTCAAAACATTAAGCCTCTGTCAAAAATGTATTTTTTTTTCTTTTTTATAGTACAGGATTAAAAGACAAGATGATGCTTACAAGATAAAGAAATAATTTACATGAAAATATCTTCTGACAAAGCTTTTCAATCAAAATATCATTTTGTAACATTCAAACATGACATACAACAACAAAAGAAACAGTGAATGCAAACAAAAAAATGTTATATGGATTGCTTTCAAACACATAAATAAATGAAATATTGGTGTAGGCAGTAGGGCTCATGCTGATGGCTAGCAGGAAACAACAGTGTGCAATCTATTTGGAAAAAGCTCTAAAGTACAAATTACAAGCCCAATTACGGACTGCAGCAAGTTCAGTTATATCACTGCCATCCTCTATCTCCAAAATAAAGTCTTGATTAAATCACTCATACCCTAAATTACTCATACCTTTGCTTCAGAGATATGAATAACTATATACAAAAAAAGTTAAGTTTTATTTCACCATAGGGATAACATTGTACCTCTCTGCCAACGTCACCTGAAAAGCCTTCCATGTCAAAACAATTTGACAGCAGATAAACAATTTAATAAATACGCAATGATCTTATTACAGTCCTTCAGCCAAGCACGGTCTCTCATGCTGCTTGTTTTGTCATCACAGTGCATAGAATCCAAATAGAAAAGAATGGGGTGGCTTTTAAGGTAATGGTAGATCCCTTGCTTATAATCCAAATCTATCCGACACTTTCAGAAGCTGTCATGCATGAATCTTGGGGGTTTGTTTTTGTTTTATTTGTTTTGTGGCAGGAGCAAAGAAAAACAAAACCTTTCCCTGGTACAATGTCCATTGCCGGCAATGGATGCACCAAAACCGCCAAGGAGCTCAGTGTTATTGCACGAGATATGAAGACCTGGAATTCTTCCAGATAAAAAAAATAAAAGCTTCAAATAATAATAAAAAAAAAAATAAATGGAATTATTCTGACGTTTCTGGACACCTGCATTAATACTGTATGACTAATAAAAGCATGTCAGTTGCATGGACTGAACCAGCGATCAACATGCGCCCCGAATGCACACGAGTAGAAATGCAGTCAAAGGAAGTAGTCTTCATTGCCTATAGGTCACTTCCAGTCAAAGGATAAAGTTCAAAGACTGAATGATCAAAGTGCTCTTTTTTTTTTTTTTTTTTTTCTCAGTAGGACTATCTTCTGCTACGAGGATCACAAAATGGTGCCATCAACATGTGTCATCTTTAAAAATAAAAGAAGAGCATTTAGGTGCCGTAGGCAGAAACCATTCCCAGCATAGACAGTAAAATACAGTGATTGAATAATTCTGCAGTTTTGGTCAATAACGACTCAGGGAAAAAAAAAAGAATATCAAACATAAAACTTCCAACATAGGTATACACCCCCCAGCATATTAGCATTAGCAAATATTCCATTAAAAGGGCAGGAATTTCCACCCTCAATATTTAGAAAGCCACTTATGGGGAAAATGAAAGACCAAACATGCTTAACGTTTTGGCCCCCTCGAAGTGCTTTTATAAGGAATAAATCCTTTTATAAAGGAACATATAACAGCAAGAGCTGGGCTTCAGCTCTTATTGTTATATATTCAGCTCGTAATAAGAAGACTGAGCTTCTCCTGATGCATTCTCAACCCTTTATAAACACACATATATATCTGTATATTCATTTATTTCTAAAGAATCAACACAAACTACAGCTGACAGGATTATGCAAAAGTAATAGGTTATTACTTATAATCCTTAAACCTGAAAATAACTTACATTCACTGAAGTTTAGATACTGTGACTGGACAGAACATATTGCAAAAAACCACATTCTATGCCAATCTTCTCTGCATTACGCTCAATATTAAATACTTGCCTGTGAAAGCTTTCCCTTCTAAACTTTCTCTTCCAAACACCAACCTGCCCTGTATTTGCATCTGCTCGCAGTAAATATTAAGCTCGTTAACAGAAAGCAAACTTACTCTCTGGTTGCTTTTAATGCACTTACTTGTAACCTCACGCACTTAGAAAATGTAGGCTCAGCATGAAGGGTATTTCTGCCGTTTACAGATGCAGAACCTCTAAAGGAGCAGCCAGCAATTCTCACTGGGAAACATTACGTCAGCAACGCTATTACATGTGAAAAACCTCTTCGTTCTGACACTAGGGTGTTGTATGTGTAAAAAAGATGGGACAAGGATGCAAGACAGATAGAAGGGGCATTTAGATTGTGTACTAAAAGTTTAGGCCAAATGCCAGAGAAAACACTTCCTACTAAAAAAAACTCCACCACCCAAAAGAACCTCCAAACCCGAGAGTAATAAGGAGATGCTCAGTGAAAACAAACACCATCGCCCTCTTTTTGCTACAAAAATCTACCTCCTGACAACATCCAAGCCAGGCAACAGCTTTACGAAACCAATTTCAGCCTGGATGTCCAAGAAAACTGGATGTCTGTCTTTAACGCAACGCGATCGACTCTCAGGTTAAAATTCACCAGGACATTCACTGTAGAGTTGAAGCAAACGTTGGGTTGGGCAGACAATCCAGAAATACTTTAAGTTATCGAAGATGAGGAGGTTTGAAACAGGGCTTGGTTTTGCTACCAGTTTGTAGCAAACAAGGCTGAGCAAGTTGCTTTGTTGGGGCAGGGATGAAAGCAGCTCTCTAATTAGCTAAATGTAGAGGCACTTGTTTATTTGTCAGGATATATCTCAACGTGCCGCTTTACCCCTCTGTGCTCATACTGGTTTGCTTTCCATCAGCTCCCCACCAGGCACTATTTGCTCCCAGCTAAATAAATTCCAGGCACTTACTGGAAAATAAAATATATCTGTATTTCCTTCATATGCATATATTATTCCTCCTTTCTCATCAAAGCCCAGGGATTCGATCTCCCATCAAAGCCCGGCCACTCCCATGGCCACTGACAACAGAAGGGGCAGAGCCTCTCGGCACCTCCCTCCACTTCGTGTATTTATTTCTCCCAGTGGCTACCCTGGGACAGCTGGTTTTCTTCCTCCCTTGGGACTGGTTTTTTCTCCCCTAATTCCCCCAGCTTGAAGGGGTTCAAAGTGGTGACACTTCAGCTGAAGCAGGAGCAGAAAATGAAGGTGAAAATCACCTTTTCTAGGGGCTTGTAAATCTTTCCGGGGGTACGTAACATTGGAGACAGCTCTTTTCCAAAGAGAGGTGGTTAAAATCAGCAGGGAAACTACTCTTCCCATTTTACTGTAACCCTCCATTTCTTCAAATCCATTAAAAAAAACATTGAAAATTTAAATTTCATGCCTTGGCAGTCTTGTTTTACATCCACAGAAGAGAAACAAAATTACTTGTAACTGAGAGAAGGCGTAAGTGACAGGCAAAACCTGCAGGAAAAGCCGTCCAGCATTTCAGAAAATTTGAGTCCAATGGACATCAGGCATGTTTTATATTTTAATGTAAGAATTTAAGGGGGGTGGTTGGGGAGAGGGAGTCAAATGAACTTTTAATCATGGCCTCCTTTGAAATTAGCATTAAAAAAGAAAGTTAAGAACAAATGAAAACATTAGGAAGTAAAACAGTAGGAGTTATTTGCACGGACTGACTCACTTTCTCTCACCACAGGCTGCCTTTCAGGTCACTCTCAATTTGGGGAGGGACAGGGTTTTCTGGCTTTCAGAAAACAGCCATTGCGTAGTTACTCCAAAGTAATTAAATGACTTGTTTAGTGGATGATAAGCAGCTCAATGGTTTTGAGCCACAGTTATAGAGTGACTTCCAGAGTCAGCAAATCCACATTTCCTTTCATACTTATTTGGTGTTTTGCTTGTTTAACTCCAATTGAAGTTCATGAATAAGAAATCAAAGTATTTGTAGACTGTTCTCCTTGACAGACTTCAACCCTGAATCCAAACCAGACTAGTGAAAATTCAAAGTGGACACAACATATTTTAATCCAAAGATAAAGCAAATAAATGAAACTTTAGTTGTTTCTGTTTAAAAATAACCAGGAAATAAAAATAGTTAATAAAATCTCTCCTGAAATTGCCAATAAAAAGAAAGCAAAATTAGAAATGGAGAAGCACCGAACACATTGCAAGAGAGAGAAGAGAAGAGAAGAGAAGAGAAGAGAAGAGAAGAGAAGAGAAGAGAAGAGAAGAGAAGAGAAGAGAAGAGAAGAGAAGAGAAGAGAAGA
>JAHREE010147011.1:0-12104 GCA_033628505.1 Tringa tobata | reverse complement strand
CGAAGGTGCCACTCATCTACAACTCAGCACCTGCTACTTTCCTGAAATGGTGAAGCTCACTGAACCAGCACAGCTGCAGAGCCTTGCAAACACATGAGCTAAGACATTTCGACAGTCATTTTGCACTACCTTTAGAGACAGAAAAGTTTACAAAGAATTGTCCTAAAACACGATTGAACTTCACAATTAGTACAACTGGAAGGGTTCAGTTCAGTGCGCTCTTCCAATAACGATAGATGCGCAGGTTACCATGAAAAAAGTGACAAAGTACTTACTGCACTGGTTATTTTCCAGTCCTACCTTAGGATTTCTTCAGTAGCAGAAATGTAGATATAGAGGTTTTGCCTCTTTTAGAATTTGAGGGATGAAAATCTCACTTTGCATAGTAGAAAACTAGTAATTGTTACTTATTCAACTCCAACAGTGCTAAAAAAGCCCATACCTTTTCTTTGCAGCTGGAAAGCATGCTAATAATGCTAAGACAAACAGATTGCACTGAGAGAGCTGGAGACCAGTCTTCTGTTAGAATGGATAAACAGATATGACCATTGCTATAAACATGAGGATGAACAGGAATATTGTCTCCAGTAAACATGACCTAAAAAAAAAAAAAAGAATAGAACAAACATAATTGTAACCCACATTTTAAATAAGACTGTGTGGCTTCTGGGAAAACAGTAATATCTTAAATTTAAGAAGTGGATCTGCCATTTTCACCTACACGACACTTTACCATGTTAGGTTCACTCATTTTTCAAAGAGATTCATTGAAATGGAATTGACTAAAGCAACGGAAGCCTAAATAACTAGTGAAGATTAAGTTAAATACATGGTTAAATGTAGGGTTTTTCTATAGGTATTTATGCAGGACAGAAAAATGCAAAGGTAACAGTGTAAAGACATCAAGCTGAACTTGAGAAAGTCCTGAGAAATACAGCTGCATAGCCAAAACACTGGATTTTAATTATTTGATAAGCCACAACTTTATACACCAGGAAACACAATGAGACTCACAAATGACAGAATAGAAATTAAGCTCTGGACAACTCATCCAGGTTCCAGCATAGAGTAAAATGCATCAGTCCTATTAACTATAAAATAAAGGACTTGTACAACAGAAGTACGTTACCATATAGGAAATATTTTCAGATTATTTCTTCAAATGGAATATGGTTTTATTTGACATGGACAAATATGGAAGAACAGCATTTAGAACCTTAATTCCTCTCTATTAAAACAGATATATAAAATAAAAAAACAGGTTAGAAAATCAATTTTGACAACTGTTGCTCTAACATCAAGTTTTTGTCTAACACATAGTTGGCTCAGGACCAATGGAAATGATTTTGCCAAGAAAGGCTGGACCAGATCATCCTTGAGGTTCCTTCCAACCGGGGATTCTCTGACTCTATGAAACCAGTATTTCTTAAGCATCGAAGAGCCTATCTTGAAAATCCAGTAATGTATTTCACTTCTGTCTTCCTTTTATAGGAAAACAGTTATGCATGCTAGGTAAATAAAAGCATGAACACTGTGACAGACAACATACATTTAAATGCAGGGAACAACCAAGTGATTAAGCAGCAGAAGTGTAAACTGCCAGTTCACAGCAAGTAGATTTGCAGGAGAGAGAATTATGACCCAGAGGTTTGTAATGAATGAACTTATTGCACAGCAGCATTTTTATAATGGAAATTCTATCTATCTACAACAATCAAGTATCCAGGACTTAAATTCTGAATTGTTTTCTCTATCAGAGATCACTCTTGGAACTTTGAGCTGAAACAGAGACGACAAGAACTAAGGTATCTTGCTTTTCTTCTTCCTTTTCTACAGGAAAGGGGTGATAGCCAAACACTACTCCTACTAGCCACCTTTTGTAACATTCCCTTTAGGTAATGGAGAAATGGATGTCCAGAGCTCATTCTGCAGCCCAGCAGTACTGCTGCCCCTTCAGTTCTGTACCTTACCATGAAAGCAACACAATTGCTCAATTATCCACCTCAATTATAACCACGAGATTTGCAGGACTCTCTTAAAGATGCCACTTATCTATGAGAAATTCTACCACAGGCACAGTATTTCCCCAGCTGTATTCACAAGGGCAGCAGAGAAAATGCAAGAGGGGACCTTCCTCCTTTCCCTGTGTTGCTCTTCCACGTGACAGGAATTATTAACCTCAAAGAAGCCTCCAGTTTACGCTGCTCTCGCACCCCTGTGAAACCAAGGGGACTGTCACAGGACTAACCTCACTGCAGAGTCATTTCTAAAAGAAAAGGCACCTGCACAATGTGTTTAATACAAATTAATTAAATTTCACATTAGGATACATGGATGATACTGATATTTAGCATGTGTCATGCAGCTATAACCTAAAGGTAGCGTTAAGCAAGACGTAAGAAAGCAGTTACCTGAGGCGAATCAAAAGGATACCGGCTACTGAACTTAAATAGAAGCTGAAATTTCTCCCCTTCATATAGTGTTCCTGGAGCACCTTCCATGTCTACAATCCACCTAAGGAATGGGGAAAAAATTGTTAGTGGTGTGGACTCACAAATCATAATTTCACATCTGGAGCACAGGACTAATCAAATCAACTACCAGTCACAGCCAAATCTCCTGATCTCTCCATTCGCATCATATCAAGAAGTGAACAACACATCAAGCCTACGTGTGAAACAAACAAACTTGGTATTTTGCATACAGGCATTGACACAGTGCTGCAAATTATACAGGTAATTACCACTGGGACTCAACGCAGAGCCATCAGTTGCCAATAAAATGACCATTAATGTGAGACAAAGCTGAAACAAAAGGCTGGTTCCAAAGTTTATTCCTACACAAACACAGACTTGGGAGGAAACTAACTAATACGCATTCTCTTTCATGCTGTTTCACATTTCTGTCAAGGGAATCATCAATACAGTTGATTAAAATAAAACCACTACCCAAAGAGGAAAGACAATGCTCCTCCTGCACTTATACCTGTGAGAAACCCAGAAATTAAATGGTATTCCATACCACCTGGCACGTGATGGAACCAGAACTGGAAACGTTAACAGTAGGAAAAGGCCACTGAAAATTAAAAACAAAGCAAAACAGAAGGATGCTTTGCAACTGTAATAAAGACAATACCTCAATGTATATATCACGGGAGTGGTATATATTATCAAGGAGCATACGCAATAGGATAAAGGGTAATGGTTTAAATTGAAAGAGGGAGATTTAGATGAGATCTCAGGAATAAATTCTTTGCTGTGAGGGTGGTGAGACACTGGAACAGGTTGCCCCGAGAAGCTGTGGCTGCCCCATCCCTGGAGGGGTTCAAGGCCAGGCTGGATGGGGCTTGGAGCAACCTGGTCTGGTGGGAGGTGTCCCTGCCCAGGGCAGGGGGGTTGGAATTCCATGATCTTTAAGGTCCCTTCCAAACCAAACCATTCTATGATTCTATGATCATCAACAGTAGCATGATGATGGCTGTATTACTGTTCCATAATTTAATTTAGTGAAGACTCCTTCATTTTAATCCATCTGCGCTCTAGACCACTTACCCTTGTGATCCAGAACCTTCCCTTTCAAGGTTTTAAAATAGTTTCATTTACTAAGTAGAAGATAACTCCGCCTGGACATTGCTCCTTTTATGGTCAAGAAATCATTAGAACTCATCTTTGCTGTGTGCTTTACGGTTTAGTCAGCTCAAATTTCTAATCCTCGTGTATTTAAAATAAATGATTGCTTAACATTTCAAATGACCCAGTTACATCACAGGATCCAATTATTTTATTCAACATCTTTCAAAACCAAGCCGATATCGCTACACAAATCTTTACTGCCCCAGTTCAAACTGCAACTTGGTTAATGAACTCAGGACATGCTATTTCCCACTAAAAAGCCTTACAGAGGAAAAAAAAAATGTTACTTGTGACAGAAAACATCTTAAACAGTGACAATTCCAAAATTTAGCATGACAGTACACGGGAAAGTTTTATCTGTAAGGTATAAAAATTGTACATCGTAGAAAAAAACAAACCTCTGGGAACAGAGACATCCTAAGAAAAACAGATATCCACAAACAGAAAAGAAAAAAAAACGGTATTTTTTCCCCCCTTTCTCATCAGTTCATCTGCTGTAAACTTTCACTAAACAGCTGTTTTTCGTTTAAATGAGTGAAAAAACCACTTGCAATATTGGTTTGAGTCCTTTTGGTTTTGGTTTTTTTCTTCCCCCAAAATTGAAATATTTTGCTTCAGTGGCCAGTCTGGCCCAAACACAACACCAAAGGAAGCCCAAGTCAAGCAAGAAACACAAGCTGTAACTCACCAGTTCTAAAGCACTTTATTACTATTTTTACCAAACTTCAGCAAGTGCTATTTCGATTTGTTTTGGTCATATTCACCTGCATGAACTACCACAAAAAATAGCATCAGTTAAAAAGCAACAGGCTCAGAAAAGCCTCGTGTAACACGGTCTGAGAATCACCACCAAAATTGCGCAGGGCTCGGAGTTGGGGCCGGTTCTCTTTAACATCTTTATCAATGATCTAGAGGAGGGGATCAAGTGCACCCTCAGTCAGTTCACAGACCAATTTGGGTGGGAGTGTCAAACTGCTGGAGGGTAGAAAGGCTTTGCAGAGGGATCTGGACAGGCTGGATGGGTGGGCCGAGCCAATGGGATGAGGTTCAACAAGGCCAAGTGCCAGGTTCTGCCCTCGGGTCACACCAACCCCCTGCAGCACTACAGGCTGGGGGCAGAGTGGCTGGAGCTGCCCCATGGAAAAGGACCTGGGGGTGTTGGTTGCCTGTCGGCTGAACATGAGCCAGCAGTGTGCCCAGGTGGGCAAAGAGGCCAACAGCATCCTGGCCTGGGTCAGGAACAGTGTGGGGAGGGGGACTCGGGAGGTGACCATCCCCCTGTACTGGGCACTGGTGAGGCCCCACCTCCAGTGCTGTGTCCAGTTTTGGGCCCCTCACCACAAAAAAGACATTGAGGGGCTGGAGCGGGTCCAGAGAAGGGCAACGGAGCTGGTGAGGGGTCTGGAGCACAAGTCTTGTGAGGAGCGGCTGAGGGAGCTGGGGGTGTTCAGCCTGGAGAAAAGGAGGCTGAGGGGAGACCTTCTCGCTCTCTCCAACTCCCTGAAAGGAGGGGTAGCCAGGGGGGGTCGGTCTCTTCTCCCAAGGAACAGGCCATGGGACAAGAGGAAACGGCCTCAAATTGCACCAGGGGAGGTTCAGATTGGAGATTGGGAACAATTTTTACAGGGAAAGGGTTATGAAGCGTTGGAATGGGCTGCCCAGGGAAGTGATGGAGTCACCATCCCTGGAGGGATTTAAAAGATGGTTTGACATAGACAGTGCTTAGAGACATGGTTTAGGGATGGTTTTTGACAGTGTTGGGTTGATGGTTGGACTCAGTGATCTGAAAGGTCCCTTCCAACCCAGGCAATTCTATGATCAGAAGTCAGTTCTATGCCATTTTTAAATTTATCCATCATTTAATAATATTATCCAGAACATACAGCATGAGATTTATACTTGCATAAATGTTTACATCTGCTAAGAATTTTTTTAACATGTCTCTAAAATTATACCAACAAAATTATCTAAAAGAAATATCAACAGTTTAAACACTGTGAATTTCAGTCTATTGAAAACACCACATTTAAATAGCAGGAACACCTGTCAATTATAATTGACAAAACACGGGGTATTAACTGTGTTTCTGTTTTGCTAATCACAGAAAAAACCTACAGTAGGGAGGAAAGTGCAATAAAATATACTTAGATGACTTTGCTCTTTAAGAAGCTTCCTCAACCTGCTCTACAGAAACAAGGTACTGAAAATTAACAGCTACAAAATAGACTCAACACAAATAATGCAAACCAGCTATTCCATTATTTCAATAGATTTATAAGGGTTTCAGAGGTTAGTAGCTATGACAGACTTAAATTATTTTATTCTAAAATATGCAGCTTTTGCTAATTGACATTTTGTTAAGACAGTAAAATGTCTAATAAAAAAAATTAATGAGTTCACTATCCAGCTCCTGTGCGTGTCCAGCATGTTACTGCAATGTGCTCAGAAGTAGAATAATGTTTTGCTCCCAAAACTAAAAACAGAAAATCAAAGTGTTACTTGGAATCAGTGGTGGAAGTGGGACGCACAGAATTTAGCACTACTTAACGCTTTTCAGCTTGATAACGGTCTCTATACTTACTGTGTAATTGAGTTTTGTACACTCTTTTCATTTAGAGTCATTCCTGGAGGTGGATCATTTTGCAACGCCAATAGTTCTTTTTGTAATCGTTTCTATAAAGAAATAGAGAATATTTGAAATATTAAATATAGTTCCACGATAAACATGCACACTAAAGTATCCTTCATTCATTACTGAAAGGTAAAAAGGAGTTTTATTTGAAAATTTAAAGTGAAACAAAGGTGAGAAAGAGGGAAGATTCTTGTCTAGAAATTAAACTGAAAAGTCACAGGCCTTAAACCTAATTTTTGGTAAAATTCACTTAGATTTGCAACGCTGCTAAGAGAACTGTTCTGTTATGAAATACACAGAAGTATCCAGGGTTTTGTCACGTCACAGTGTCAATCAGAGCCCTGCACCCAGCTGTGAACATTTCACATTCCCCCGAGAGCATCAGATTTGCAATTAATTCACCAAGATGTTAACACACAACTCTTCCTCCCTGAAGTAACTAAAGACACTTCTCTTTGGCATCTCTGCAAGTCTCTGCCATGTTCTAAGCCACCCCAGAGGACAGAATCCAAAACTGTAGCAAGACACTGGGACTTGCAGGACACAATCTATTTTTTAACATTACAGCAACTGTGTCTTAGAACCTACAGAGTCAGAGCATTTAGAGAAGTGTTACATCGGGAGCTCAGGTGACTCTTACCTATTTTGGCAGGGATACATCTATAACCGTGACCAGCAGCTTCCAGAACTACCAGAGCTGGTTCTTACAATCTACGGAGCAAAGGAAAGGCAACCTCTGGGAAGCGCTGTCATTAGCGCTGCTTTCACAGCGTGTTTTCTCCACAGAAACAGTTACACAATATGTTTGGTCATTTCCAAGACATCCAGATAATGGAAAGTTCAAGGCTCAGTTCTTACTCTCCTTTTCCCTGCCAACAATCTTAATATTTACCACTTACCAGTCCACTTCCTACTGCTCAAAATGACCTTGCATAATATTTAAGTCTGACCAAGCATCCAAAAGGAATAAATACACATGGTCGGGACTTAAGTACCCAATTTTGATTCAACATACTGTTTTTTAAAATGTACACTTATCACACATTTTATCTGCTTCTTACTAATTTTCCAAACAACCTTCCAGGTGCTTAGTAGAACTTAAAAAAAAAAAAAATCCACAGGGGAAAATAAAAACTGTTAACGTGTCATAGAAGGGTTCATTACAACATAGAAGTGATTCAGTAGCTCATTAATACTTTTGAAATAGGAGCACAATGAAATCAGACACATAACTCCTAAAGAAAACACCCTCCTACATGTGCAATTTACATTTCAAAATAATTTACTGTCTCTACCAGGCAGCTCTGAAAACTTGCTTTGGACTTCTGTTTTCAAAGTTCCTACCTTGAACCCAAAGACACACTTTAAAAGTCTTTTATTTGCAAGCAATTAAACAAGTATGTTTTGAAGTGTTATGTCATAAAATAATTGTAAGGGCTGTTATAACTGATGTGCAGCCATAAACTAACCAGAAAAGCAATGCCAGCATGTTCACAACAAAGCTACATATGTTGCTATCAGTGAAAAGCAGACCAGACTCCTAGTGTCCATCTTCTGCATTCTGCAGTTTAAGATAATTTCAGATTATAAACACCACCAGCGTTTAACACCACTATTCTGAATTAAACTGCAAAAGAACAAAGTTCCAAAACCAGTTCACAAATCCTTAATTCGAGTGGCAGAGATGTTTTGAAGTCAATTCTCACTCTGACACTCTCCAAGACCATCACCAGACAAACCCCAGTGGTAGTCAACCTACGTATGCCTTGTCATGTAGATCATCATATAGAGACATATGTAAAAAGTTCAGAGATGAGAACCTTATATAAGGGAAAATTCAAACTCTCTCCCTTAAAGGGGAGATACGGAAACATTAAGTAAAAAATAGTAAAGAACAAATGTATGTAAAGAACAGCAAATAATTCAGTAGATCCATTTATTTATACATGCAGACCAACTACACAACTCTGTCTTTATAAAAAGAAGCCTAAAATCCATTTTCAAATCAAAACCAACCACATTAAGGTAACAGTATCTGATCACAGTAATTTCAGAAGAGGAAATTTTGTTTGTACTGTATTCTACCAAAAATTCCACTTTATCACCACATCCTCTCGTTTAAAGTTTGGACCCTTGGGTCTTTTCTCCAGCAACCACCTTCTCAGTTTAACTCAGTCACTGTTTTATCCATCCCACCGATGCAAAAATATTCCCTCTGACTGCTTCACAGCTTTTCAGTCCTCACACATAGTATTTATTGATCTTTCTGAAAAATCAGTAACCCAAGGAGGGCCCGTCCATTAAAAACGAGTAAAGCATCCCGACAGCACATCGCTTCTCATCAGTTGCAACACAAAATACATTACGATTCAAAAATGCATCCCAGAGAAATAACAGGAAATTCTATTTACATTTTGGGTCAAAAGTATTATAGTAAACAAAATCATACTTTTTATTAAAGACAAAAAAGAACTTATCATTTCCAAGTTCACCAGTTCAAACAAGTACCAATGCTAAGGTATTTGACCAGTATTTGCAGCTCTCAATGAGAATAGCAATAAATAAAAATAAATACATCCAGGTCATCCCCATATAAAGCTGAAAAGCCACATTCAGTAGAAAACGGACACATTATGTGACTATTAAGCCGAAGAAACTCAAATGTAAGTCACTTAGAAAAGCAAACCTATAATGTTTCTAGTGTTGTAATGAAATGAAAAGAAGCTTTAGCAAGGAAATTTATCACTTTGAAATCAGGGAATCTAAACAGAAAACCTGATTAAGATCACCTATTACGCATACAAAACTCCAGTGCAATTCTGATTCCCAGTAAGCTCCTAGCACAGGGACGCAGAGAAGCCCACAGCTCTTCTGGAGGTGGTCTTCATTCAGAGGAACATTCCAAGTGGAACCAACTATCAGCAAAAGGCGTTATTCCCGGGAGCACCCTAACCCCGTGCCTGTCCAAAGTCCCAGCTCTGCTCTCCGTCATACTGGGCCCAGATGGAGTTCACGTATCCCAACATTGCTCCCCTTCAGGTGAAGGCAAGGGAAAAAAAGCCCCACAAAACCCCAAAACCCAACAAAAACAAAGAGGATATTGCCCCAGAATTGCAGGCAATCAGGACAGAAGACCAACAACTGCTATTAGAGATGGCACTATCCATTTTATTTTTATTCTCTTCAACTATACTGACTATCTTGGATAACTTCCCTTGAAATTAAAGGACAAAACCACCATTTTATAATAAATCCCTAGATTTCTCCAGTTCCCATAATGACAGAAACTCTGAAAGTGTTAGACAGCTCAGGGGGAATAAAAAAGTGCTTTTAAAGCTGTCTGGAGTAGTACCCCAGACGCTACAGTCTAAAGATAAAGGCAAAGCAGTCCCTTCACAGAGAGAATTGCTTTTATTGAACCGACTGATACACGTTGAAGATATACTCAAGGGATACTTATGGGAATACAAGCCCTTATTGCCTTTCTTTGCCCAACTGTGACAATAGAATATACTATCTTATTTTACAACTTTCTGCTCTTCCATTAACCACACCAGAGAAGTCAGTCATACCTGATCTGATGAGCACAGACGGGCATCTTTAAGAGGCTTTCACAAAGCATTTTCAAAATTTGGTTTGCTCTATCAAGCATCAACTCAATTATTTCCGTAAAAACTAACGGATAGCTGCCCACAGAGCTTTTCCAGAAGACACTTGAGAGCATTTTATAGCAACTCTAACAAACAACACAGCCAACTAACCAGAATTCATTCAAACACTGAAAAATTGTTTTAAGAAAGGGGTTAACTAATATTTAGAAAGTTGTCTTTTAATCAGCCTCTCCCATCAATGCATTCCAGTGTCTGACTACCCTCATGGTATATTTTTTTTTTCTATCTTACGGGAGTATCTCATCAAATAGAATCACAGAATCATAGAACTGCCTGGATTGAAAGGGACCTTTCAGATCATCGAGTCCAACCATCAACCCAACACTGACAAAAACCATCCCTAAACCATGTCTCTAAGCACTGTGTCTGCCCGGCTTTGAAATCCTTCCAGGGATGGTGACTCCACCACTGCCCTGGGCAGCCCAGTCCAGTGTGCAATAAGCCTTTAGGTGTAAAAAATGTTCCTGATCTCCAATCTGAACCTCCCCTGGCGCAACTTGAGGCCGTTTCCTCTTGTCCCATGGCCTGCTCCTTGGGAGAAGAGACCAACCCCAAATTGCACCATGTACCAAATTGTGACTGTTGTCCTTTGTTTTCCCACTGTGACCCCGTTTTCCCAATCCGCCCTCCCATTAGGCTGATGTAGACATCAGCAAGATCTTCCCTTTGCCTTCTGTCCTCAAGGCTGAAGAAACCCAGTCAGCCTCTCCTTGTGAGTCACGTAGACCATCTTGGTGGCCATCTGTTGGACTCACCCCAGTACATCCATGACCTTCTTGTACTGGGACTCCCTTTAGGGGGTAGCTCCAGATGTACTTCTCGCCCAGAGAAGCTGTGGCTGCCCCATCTCTGGAAGGGTTCAAGGCCAGGCTGGATGGGGCTTGGAGCAACCTGGTCTGGTGGGAGGTGTCCCTGCCCAGGGCAGGGGGGATGGAATGAGATGATCTTTAAGGTGCCTTTCAGCTCTAACCATTCTGTGATTCCATATGGTCTCAAGTGCCAAAGGGAGGAGAAGAACCACTCTCCTCGAGCTGCTCACTATGTGCCGGCACCCACAGCTAAGATGCAGCAAAGGATATTCAGAATATTTGGAAGATACTCTCCGAAGATATTATGAAGGACTACTTTTCTTCCTCCCTCCCTTAACAACTTGAAATAATTTGTGTCATGTTCTCTCTCATTAATACAGAAAACATGATTATCAGGAGCCAGACCAAGTTTAGAAAAAAATTTTTAAAAATCTCTTAAATGAAGCCCTTGAAGGCCAGATCCATACGATTTAGTTAGGAAACTGAGCTCCTGGTTATCACAGTAATTCAGAAAACATCTAAAGTTTAAATGCAACAACTTGAAATTAATTCCTCTTTGGTGTTTAACAATTACAGTACTAGCTGAGCAAAGAGGTTACAAAGAACATTCATTTTCTCAGATTAACACTAAGTCTAAAGGCTACTGTAATATCACGCACAAACCCAGAAACACGTTCTCTTAACAAGATAATTCAGTTACGTACTTTAAAAAAAAAAAAAAAAACAAAAAAAAAAAAAAAAAACAAAAAACCCACGTAACTCTCCTGTACCAAGCCCATACACGTTACGTACAAAAGGCAAACTGCAAATACACATTTCTGAAATCAAGAATTTGAAAAGGAAGAGTGTCAGAGAGAGAAAACCTATCCTTGTATTGGACAGGCAGGAACACAGAAAACTGTTTTTCTGGCACAAAATTCTTGAGAATCAGCAGCACACACATAGCAGGACTCAGTATGATGGATTAACCCTTTTCAGACAATTTTAGCCATCTCATTTGTAGAATCTTAGCTCTTCATCTTCCTAACGTAAGGATGGATACATCAAAGATTCTTAAAATATCCTTGTAGTTAAAAGCCTTTAACATTTTCTACACCACCCTATCTCTTGCTTTTATAATTGGAAGAATTTTCCTAACAGTAAGAGATGTAGGTGAGCTGAATAAATTATGTCAAAATATTTCTTGTTATTCCTCAGGGATACAGAATTCTTTTACTTATTTCAACTTCCTTCTCTCCTTCCTCAGTCTTTACTAAACTAAACACCTAATTCTTTCAACTCCTCCTCCTCCAAGTCTCATTTTCTAGGCATTTAATTTTTGCTGGTCTCCAGCTGGCTCCTTATATTTGTATTTATATAT